>BRDA01003392.1:43079-57686 GCA_036984385.1 Crenuchus spilurus
TCTCTCTCTCTCTCTCTCTCTCTCTCTCTCTCTCTCTCTCTCTCTCTCTCTCTCTCTCTCTCTCTCTCTCTCTCTCTGAGTGTAATCAGTGCTTCAATCTGCAGACTGGACACTGTGGGACCTAGCATTCTTAGTAACACTGTCCCATATCAAAACCCACATTTTGTCTGTATTCTCTGGCAAGATACAGTTATTGCTCCTAATATTGTAAACACTTCTATAATTGAATTCCACAGTAATATATTATGACCACCTCTGGTTTGGAATGAACTCTGCCTGGGATATCGCAGATGCCATGTGACAGGGTTTACTACACATATTAATAAGCAAGCACTCAGTTGTAACAGAGTGCAAAATGATCATCA
Organism: Crenuchus spilurus; assembly: GCA_036984385.1. Classification (NCBI taxonomy): domain Eukaryota; kingdom Metazoa; phylum Chordata; class Actinopteri; order Characiformes; family Crenuchidae; genus Crenuchus; species Crenuchus spilurus. Next base: position 43,445 of record BRDA01003392.1, read on the forward strand.
TGGTCAAATAATGCGAGTGGACTAGTCTAAAAAGGCATGATTGAGTACCAGGTGAAGGGTGGCAGCAAACTGCAAACTTTGTGGGATGTTCTAGAGCTGCTGTAGTATACTGAGTGGACTTCTCATACAGTGATAGTCTCTCAGTGGCATAGCAGTGGTGCCCCATGCGCCACTGATGCCAGAGAGCAAGTGGTAAAGAGCAATTGACAGGCCACAGTGGACCAGTTAATCTCTATAATGGACACAGGAGCAACCTAATGCAGTCCAGGCCATGACATCTCATTAGAGTCATCTGAGCCAAGGGTGGTTATTCCCCCACTATTAGGTAGGTGGTCATAGTATTTTGTTATGACTGTACTGTTGTATTATATGTGAATGCAGTGATATTAAATGTGGACAGATTAAAAATGGATCATGGATTACTTTACTAGCTAAATCAGAAGCAGTAACTTTTTTAGTCATGAATGTGTCTTATCCAGAGCATCATGTATTGTGTGTATAGTAATGCCACAAAGTGAAGTTGCAGGGATGATAGTTGCTGGGAAGCCCTATTTGGGATAGTGATTGTATCACTGTGACATAAATTTGTCACCCTGCCCTATTGCTGAGAACATCTCATTCTCCATGTCAGACCTCCAGGTCACCATGACTCATTTTGTCTAAATGACTGTACTCTGAATAAATCAGAGGCAAAGTATGAAAATTGTCTACCAACCATGTACAGTTTGACACAGTATGTATATATAGAAAAGTCAGCATTCAGGGCCAAATAAAGACTACATACAGCTAATAAAGAGTCACTGTGGATTAGGTCCTTTGATGCTGGTCAGACGCAGGGACTTAAGCACAGTGCCAAGAGATTGTTATGAAAGCATGTCATGCTTTGGCCTAATGCAGTAAAAATGTTCCATGCCCAAATACTGTCCTTAGCTGAACCCAAGCCTTGATAATGTGAACTGTGTGAAATAATATTGTTAATAAGTTTATCTCAGGTATTACATTATTTGTTGATTGCAATTATTTTAAATAATCACAGTTGAGACCACAATTATTTTCTGCAGTTTTTAGTCACATGTGTATCTTCCTACAAACAAAAATACATATTTTCATTGGACATGTTGAAGTAAGTGACAGAAGGTTGAATTAAATGATTATTGAGTCAAATTTTGGCTTTGTGCAGGACATAACTGTATAATGTACACTTTGTATTAAATCAAAAAATCAAATATTAAAAGAATGGCTTGGTCAATCATGCTAATGTGGCTAGCAGTGCATGAAAGGGTGTAGCCACCACTTGGTATTATTTGCATAATTGTTTTTCTATACTGTTTGCAAAATTTTTTTGGACTGAACTCATTAATGCTTAATTAATTTTGAAGCATTTTCACTTCATTGCTACAGTGTTCTTCATGGCAACAAATTGGTGACTGTATCGTATATCAGTGCATCTCCAAAAATTAGAATATTGTTAAAATGTGTATGTTCATAATTATGCTCAAAAAGGTAAACTGTCATCTGTTTTACATTCATTACACATAAAGTGACATTTTTCAAGTTTTGTATTAATGTTCATACTGTCTGAATAGTAATTTGCTCAAAATAAAATAATCTAATAATTTAAAATGTAATGAAATATGTTACTTTACATGTAATGAATATAAATGTTAGGACAATTTACCTTTTGTCTGAAAATATGGACTCTCCATGATATTATGAACTTCTCCATGCTATTCTAATTATGTGAGAGACACTAAGTGCTAATTGATTAGTGAGGTATTTCAGAAATGACCAGATAAGCTTAATTCACACCTTTTAAAACTGATGTCTGAGTTGCACTAAAAAGCCATTGTAACTCCTTTCTTGTGTGTTCTTAACAGTGCTGTGATCTGGGCTACCATGCCTCTCTGAACCGGGCTTTGCGGACCTACCTTTCAGCCGAGTATAACTTGGAGACGTCTCGTCATGAAGGACTGGACATCATTGAGAATGCTGTGGACAGCCTGGACCCTCGCAGTGACCGTCAGCGCTTTATGGAGATGTACCCGACCGCTTTCTGTCCTCCAGTAAAATTTGAGTTTCAGCCACACATGGGAGATGAGGTTGGCTTTTTCAAACACGTATATTAAATCTAGATTTGTTTATGTGCATTAGAGCAGCCTGGATATAGAGAATAGCCTGAGAAATATTGTGAAGGTTGTATTTTTACGACATACCACAAGAGCCTCATTGTTAATCTTAGATTTCGTGTAAAGTGAGAAGTTTGTTTTTAGAGTCACAATAACAAGAGGATCTCATATAGGGCCACTATACATTAGCTGTTTTCTAAACCTCTGCTTTGGGTTACAGTGGAAAAGTCATTCTAATGAGAAGTTGGATTAAATGTGGTTAATGTGGTTTCATTTCCAGTTTTAATATGTCTCAACCAGCAGAGCGGCATTTACACAGAGAGTGTGGAACAAATCACATTGCATTTCTCACCCTCAAGGTGTTTCTTTATTGCTGTTTTATTGAATTTTGCTCCCTAATTGGCCATTTTGTCTCTGATATCATGTCTGTGCAAAGTTTACAACCAATTGCTTTGTAGCACTGGAGTCTAGGCCAGTGGAAGCAGATTGGATTAAAATGCATTTGGCATCCTAATGGCTGGCTGTGATGATTTTACCAGGGGCATCTTTTCTAAGTGCTAACCCCCTGGAAGGAAAATTGAGGAGAATGTTGGTTGTGATTTTTTGGAGAATTATATGTTGCCTCAAGCTTGTCCCAGTTGGACACTTGGGGAAGAGAATGCTGAGTTTTTGAGCAGGATCCTGATGTTTTGTTTCCTTTCAGGTGTGTCAGATCACAGCACAGCCCCCTGTCCAGGCTGAGCTGGTGCTCAGGTTCCAGCAGCTCCAGTCCCGTTTGGCTACACTGAAGATTGAGAACGAGGAGGTGAGCAAGTCTCACCTACAATCTAAAGCTTTGATTCTTAACTCCAGTCACGGGCAGGCTTAAGTACACTATATGGAGTGTAGATGGGCAACTGTTCATTCTTTGTTTCTTTTGGATTTAAGAGCATTAAAAAGTTTATTCTGCTTTTGTTAGAATAACGCTCTCTGCTGTCTAGAGAAGACTTTCTACTAAATCATGAAGCATTGCTGTGAAGATTTTATTGTGTTTAGCAACAAGAGCATTTGTGAGGTCAGGATTCTGGATGATCTCCACCCCACCTTGTCCCTAACTTATGCTGAAGGCAGTGGATGGAGCACTGTTATTTCAGAGAACACAGTTGCAATGCTCAACAGCTCAATACTGGACTGCATTATGCCCCTCTAGTCTATGCCTGGCATTAGACATAGTGCCTAAAGGTTCATGTTTATCTGCTTCAGAGAGACTTATTCTATTGGCAGTACATCTCTACACTGACTAGACAAGCTGTGAGTGCATTTGTACATCTGTTTCAGCAATGGGTGCAACTTATAGTAGTTGAATGTATTCATTTGAAGGGTATGTATTTATTTATATATAGTGTTGCTCTAAACCGTTTTTTTTTTTGTCTTGGTAGAAGTTTTTAACCAGTGCAGGGATGAGGGGCATCAAGACTGGAGTTAAGAGAAAATACAGCATGTCCATGACTGCTGGAAATGGCAGTAATGGTGGCGATGGTTATGGGGGGTCCTGGCATGTTTAGTGATGCTTATTTCTAAACATTTTTAGATGTGACAGGCCCACATTGTGAAGCAGCACTTATTAATGTAGACATATTACTTGTTTCAGAATGACTGGCTCAGTTTATACAAATATAATTTTGCTTTAAGGTGTAAACGTCATACATTTTAAACCTAAAAGTTATTTTGGTTATGCTCAGCAGTTTTATGCTCTTGGAGCTTATTAAAGTTGCAGCAGAAGTTCCAACGTCATGGCTCACAAAGACTAAGAACTCTATTAGCGGTGGTGTCTTTGTCATGTTTACACCTTTTCTCTTTCAGGCTCATTGCCATAAGTGATTACATTGTGAAGCTCTTGTTGAGATAGCAAAGCCAAGTCCTTGAAGAGGCACCATCTCTTTTTATTGCAGCAGAATGAGACAGCATTACAGTAGATTTGTGGGCTTAATTGAATTGCCAAGAGCTAATTGTGGAGGCTTTGGAGGGACGGGCTGAGGGTAGCCGTGTCCTTACTGCACCATTTCTGCTGTCCTTTAGATAACCTCAGTGACGCACAAGCAGGCTCCTCTCAATCACCCGCTCTTCATTTCCAAACTCAGTCTGTAGCTCATCCCAGGACTGCTGTGAATCAGCCTTCAGATCGCATGTCTGGATGTCTGCTCAATTGAAAAGCCAGCGGTCAGGAAAAGATGGCAATGACACCCTTCTTGTGGTGTAATCACAGGCCATCATCTGCCCTCTTTTCTTCTCTTATCTGCTTTCATTTGTCCACATTCCCTCGTTTCTTTTCTTCTGCTTGCATAGTGAAGGCCATGCAGGCAGTGTGGTGGGCCACTGAGAGTGCAGAGAAAACTAAAGATGAGTGATGGAAGACTTAGATTTAGCGTTTGGTTTGCAGGAGATGTGCATTATTCCATTTACAAATTCAGGGATGTATTTAACAACATCTGGCATAACCTATGCAGTCTTACTCATGCTTGTGTGGTGACGTGCCATAATAATTAACACAAGGAAGATCATTATTGTGCTGAAGTGTGTCTACCTGCAGCCGGTTTAGTTCAGGTGGCCAGTGGGGCAATATGAGAACATTATGAAACATTTCCTGATAAACTACATTACCGGCCAAAAGTTTTAGAACACCCCGATTTTTCCAGGTACTAAAAAGGATTCCGTTTAATGTCTCACCTCACTCTGAAATGAAAGCAGAGGAGTTAAATAATCAGGGAATCAATTTATAGACAAAATGTATGTAAACTTTGGACTCATCACAGTAGCACCTTTGTCAGATATAACATCTGAACACACTCATCTCATTCTTTCTACAATAGATATCAAATATTCTTCAGACAGTTCTTCACAAATCTGCTGCAGACGTTCACATAAATGTGCAGCACTTGTAGGTTTACTTTGCTTTTCACTTCATCACAAATCAGCTGGATGGGGTTTAAGTCTGGAGACTGTGCTCCACTCCATGTTTTCAAGCTGACCATCTTGTTCTTTTTTTCTGAGGTAGTTCTGGCAGAGCTTGGACTTATGTTTTGGGTCATTATCTTGTTGTAGGATAAACCCCTGATCAACTAGGCACATACCTGATTGTATTGCATGGCACTACAGAATGCCGTAGTAGCCATGGTGGCTCAGGGAGCCTCTCACTCTGTAGGAATTAATAGCACCAGCTTTCAAGTCTTGGTCACCTCCATTACTACAGCTTTCACCTGTTAACCCATTTTGTGTTTCCTGACAAAAGCCTTTGTATATAATTCTGTAATGCAAATTTAATTTTCAGTTTTTGATAACCTTAATTTTTTAAGCCTCTGGCTGTTCACCAAGTAACTTTGTATCATTTCAAGTTATTTATTCGATTTGAATGACTCGAAATACAATACATTTCTGGAAAAATTGGTGTGTTCTAAAACTTTTGGCCAGTAGTGCATATAGATTTTATGAGTTTGAGGTTTATGAGTGAATTGAAAATGACAAACTATTCCAGCAAAGTAGTGTCACATTTGAAAATGGCTACATAAAAAATACTTACATTTTTGTTTATAATTTACTGTAAAATGGTAAACTATTTTATATTCATTACATGTTAGATCAAGTTTAATGTTGGTCAGTATGGCTTATAGCTCATAAAAATAGAAATACGGTATTTCAAATTATTAGGATATAAAATTTCAATTCAAGCAGTATAAATAGTGTGTATTTAAGGCTTCAGCTGACACATTCCTAATCAGTTCACTCCTGAACCAGAGGCCTAAGGAGTTTGGGCCTTAGTGCACTGTTGCTTAGTGGTTTAAAGTCCTCTTTTCAGGTGAAAGTAAATTTTGCATTTAATTTGCAAATAAAGGTCCTAGAGTCTGAAGTCCAGTGTGAAGTTTCTACAGTCTGTGATGGTTTGGAATGCCATGTCATCTGCTGGTGTTGGTCCACTGTGTTTTAAGCCCAGAGTCAACAAAGCCAATTATCAGGAGAGTTTAGGGCACTTCATGCTTCCATCTGCTGTCAAGCTTTATGGAGATGTTGATTTCTTTTTCCAACAGAATTTAGCACCTGTCCACAGTGCCAAAAGTAGTACTTTACAAATGGTTTGCTGATTATGATGTTACTGTGCTTGATTGGCTAGCCCGCTCATGAATTATAAGCTATAATGATACTGAATGCTTGAAATATAAACTGATGTGTAATGAATATAAAATATGGCAGTTTACCATTTTGATTTAAATGAAGAACAAAAGTGTATTTTAATTTATTTTTTGATGCATGACTTTTTTCTACATTTTTGAAACGTTCAGGGATAAAGAGGAAGTTTGGATTAAGTTAATACTGTTAATAAAACTGCTTACTGCTGCTCTTTTCTTATGGTGCATGCAGTTGTTCAGTATTCAGTGCAGTTGTTCACTACTGACAATACCCATGATACCCATACTGCCCAGCTTGTTTTTGACAGACCTGGGACACTAGGTGTCTGTGTGTGCATGTTGATAATTGATGAGCTGAGCTGCTTTCAGGTCTTGCGCAGTGGCCAGTGCTCTGTCAACTTTAAAAAGCTGATGGGAAAACACCAATGAGGGCCTTGGTCCTTTAGAGGCCAGTATAGCAGAAGCACACAAGGATAGGATATGAGGTCAGGGCACTTCCTGCAGCTCTGATGTGGCTGAGGACATCATGGGATTGGGACTACTGGTCAAAAACAAGTACAGTGGTCAGCTGAGGAGCATCCTACATATCCCGGATGCAGTGCAAGGTCTCCTCTAGATGAAAAGTTGTTTTCTTTTGCTTTTGACCTGGTGCAGCTGTTTCCTACAGCCAGCACTGCATTACAGTGCACAGAACGAGAGAACATCTAATGAATACTTTATTAGCTTTACTGACAGTATATACCACTCACCCAGTGACAAGCTCATATACACTTTCAGTCGAAAGCAGGGAAGACTTTGCTTTTATCTCTCAGTGGACTCTTCATCTCACTTCATTCTCTATTCCTGTCTCGCTCCGTTTTCTTCTCCCGCAGAGCTAATAATTTAATGAAGTACATAATATTTGCCGGAGAGATTAGGAGATGAGACCCTGAGTGATGCACACTTTCCATCTCTTGCTCTCTCTTCTTCTTTCTGGCTCCCTCCCTTTCTCCTTCCATTTTTCTAATAGATATTCTCTCAGCATTTCAAGCTAAAACCACAGCAGTCCAATCCAGTCCTCTCTGTGGGAAGTATCTGTTTGTTTTGCTGGAGATAAACCTCAGGGAGGCACATCAAAGCTGAGATGTGTGCCCTGAGCTTACTGCTGTGTGAAATCACTGATTGCTGATAGCTTGTTGTACAGTTAACCCTCTGCTGTTAAATGGACTGCTGCACATGAGCACTAACGCTCATCATAAGAGTGCTAAAGAGATGATCTCTGCTCATCTGGTTGTTCTGTGGTCTTCAGTTCTCACATGAAATGAGCTTTTAAAAGCCTGGTGTAAATGATGATGCAGTCTCTATGTCAGTAGAGCTGCTGTTTTAATGAGTAATACATCAAATCTAATGGTTTTTAAGTAGGGAGAGTTTGTCTTCAGTGTCTCTTGTCTCTTCAGTGAGGGTGTAATCATAGATTTCATAGATTTAAGTCAGATTTAGGCGACTTTGCTCTTAATATGAATGCAGTTCATCAGCCAAGAGATGTTTTGTTTCTGCATAGAAGCTACATATGTGAATGTAGATAACATGTAATGGCTGCACAATGAACATTAATTTACACAATTAGTGATATCAAATTGGCTGGCTTTTGAAGTTTTCTTTTTTCTTTTTAATACATCAGCAGTAGTAGCAGCCATGTTCAATGTTGACTGTTTTAAGCACTGAGTTTGCATGAAGCTAACTGGTAAAGGAAGCTGTCATTGGGACAACTATCGCCTACAGTTTAGGGAAGTGGACTCGGGTATGAAAGGTCCCCGGTTTGATCCCCTGTTTGGGCAAAGCACCTAGCCCTGGGCACTGCCAATCAGGGTAGGTGTGTGGGCTGTGCTTTCTAGTGTGTGTGGGTTACATGAATAGAGTAAAGCCTAGTTCACACTACATGATTTTAGAGCAGGTTTCAAGTTGCCAACATTTTTTTTTTTTTTTTTTTTTGTAACTTGCTGACAAATACCTCTGCTCTGAGGCAAGTCGGGGATGACTCGGAGCTCGCTCAGTCGTGTAGTGTGAACTGCTGAAAGATGCTCGTTGTGCTGTCGCTGATTGATTGCTGACCAGTCGCAGACACCTGGGAGATATTTGACATGCTGAATATCTGAGATCCAGTCAGCGGCTGTGTCAACAGCAGTAACTACCAACAACCAGTGGGACCACGTGCCCATTGATGCAATCTCTCTGTTATTGTTACTATGACTGTAGAAATAAAGTGTTTGATTATATCTTTGATCAATGCAATGGACAGATGAAATAAAGCTGGCAATAGTATGTATGTAATATAACTGTATTGCTGGCTTATAGCCTGCACTGTACTATCCTCTCAACTGAATGACTCTCAATTACAGCTCAACCAGTCATGTAGTGTGAACAGCACAATGACCGATGACTCAAAGTCATTGTGTAGTGTGAACCTGACATAAGTGGTTGCTAGTCTGACGCTCTGGTAATTCCAGGTGGTTGCTGAAAACATACGTCACATTAAAAAGCTGTACACAAGCACACCATTCCCAGTCATACTAAGCGTCTCAGAGTCAGAGTGGTGTTGATATCTCAAACTGCGAGACAAGACAAAAAATGGGTACCAAGAAGAAGAATAACAATATAATCAGTCATAATAAAAGGTCTTCGTCTTCCATCTTCATCTTTAGTCATGAGCTCCTGTGCAAAGCTAAAGTAGCAAACTTTGAATGTCAAATCTGAGTTGATCCATTTAGAGTGGTGGGAAAATTGTCGATTGTTTTTATTTCATAGACCACATTATCCAGAAAGAACTATTTAAACAGTACACAAGCATAATTTCCTTCAGCGGTATTTTGTGTTAATAACGGATTATTTACAGCTCATATTATTGTGCTTAAGGGGGGCTGTTTTCACACAGTCTTAAAAAAAACATGCCTGACTTCTTCATCCTCTTCATCAGCTTTAATGCCTTTTATGTTTTCTTTCTTCTCTAATGGTCTTGCATGAGAGGCACTGCTGGAGGCAGAAGACTCCTCAGAGGGTTCAGTTGCATGGATGTGATTGATTGAGTTTCAGAATCTCTTTTTAAAGTGGCTTTGCAGAGCTTTTTTATTTGACACTCTTGATGTATGTGAAGCAGATTGATTTCCTCTTTTCTGGTGCATTTCAGCTTGTTCTGACTTGCTTTGCCTTCAGTTTTGGTCTGTTTGAAGCTTGCCCTCCAAACCACATCCATTCGGAATGTGTACACAAACAGGTGTGGCGGCTTTTTGGAGGACAGTCACCGAAACTGTTACTGAAGGATGAAACATGTGATTGGCTTTTCTTGTGTTCAGGCTGGAACAAAAGAAAATGAGTCATCCAGGTCGAAATAGGCCAGTTATGAGACAGCTTTGAACGATGGTGTTTGAGACAGAGCTAGGCTACTGGTCTCCATTAGCTTTGAGGTCATCCTTCATTGATTTGTACTGGAGGAGAAGACTTTGGGGCATGACTCTGCCTGACCCTCTGGGTTAATGGGGGTGTTCTACAGTTTCCTTTGGGATCAATAAAGTTATATCTATTTATCTATCTCTATCTATCCATGAGCTCACTGTGTGTGCTGGTTGAGGCCTTATACTGCCCGTAAAACCTTGTGCTGATGGTCAGAGGTGGTCTTGATCTGTAGGTGCATTTGAGAACTTGCTTTTTTCCCCAAGGCGAAAGGGTTGCAAAGATATTTTGAGCTTTCAACAGTGCTCTTTCAGTCCAGTCTGTCCATCTCTGTCTCTCTTTCTACTATATCAGTAGCCAACAAAGTTTTCTTTATTTTAACCTCTTTAGCACTTGCTCCAATTATTTGTCTCATCTACATCTTAAAAGTGATTCTTTAAGAATTTTTTACTAAAGGCAATGGTTATATTTAAAATCATAACAACTCAAGAATGTTAATGTCTGTTCCCTGTGATCCTATTTTGTTAAGTTCTCTAAATAACACAAAAACTGGTCTGCAATAAAAAAATACCACACTTCTGGGATTCTGAGACTTGTCTTCTCATTCCTTGCAGCTGCCATCATACCCAGGGCTGTCAGGGCAACAACCAAATATTTTTTTGGGTACAGTGATATAACAGGCAGTGTTATTTCATTAAACAAGAAAATGTAATTATATTTCTAGTATTTGCCAAGTTTTCCCCCTCCCAATGTAGTAGTAGCCAATTAACACATCCCATGCACTAGGGGCTCTCCCCATCACTTTGCAGTGTCCCTGACTCTAGAAGGCAAGCACAAGCCTCCTCCGATCATGTGAAGCCGGCCACTGGCTCTTTTCAAACTACCACTGAAACACCGTCACTGGGGAGCCAACGGGCTCAGAGGAAAGTGCAGGGTTCCCAGCTCCGTATGACCAATCAGTAGACACCTGTGCCAGCGGACTTGTAAATTGTGAAAGTGATGGGTAGAGAGTGCCATCTACCCACTTAGAGAGAGAACATGGCCAGTTTTTGCTCTCGAGGGCGAACAGCATAACATAACATGTTTTAAAGGGAATTTCACTCACTGCTACATAATTGAAAGTCTGCAAAGATGTAAACAAAGTCAGGATAGTTTGATGCTTCATTTTAGTCATAAGGTCTGAGCCAGAATTGTTCTCGTGTAATTAATGTTGTCAACTTTTGTAAACTGACCATCCACCCGCTACACTTCCATTATAACTTTGTTCATATACTGTAAGATCTGTATAACTTTTGGCTAAGAACTAAGAGTGAAATTACAATGAGCCTCAGAGGACTCATGCCAGCAATGTTCTCTAAAACTCTGTCTGATGGGATGCTCAGAAGCAGTCCTTGACATTTATAAGCTTATGGAAATGCTGTGTGGCCGGCAGAGGAATGGCTATGGAAGTGAATTCTAAAAAGCTTGAATGAATAACATCCCTCTCAGGCTTCCTGCTCTGCACTGCAGATTGATTGCTTTGGTCTGGTGTCATGTTCAAGGTCTGATGCATTTGTCACAGTGAACATGGCAGGTAGAGACAGTCAGAGGCGAGTGGGTTTTCTGCATATACTCGCCAAGTGTGTGAGCTGCACAGGGCTTCCCACTTGTGCCGACATAGTGGTTTTGACACTTCACTCTAACTGCATTTGGATGTTTCTTTTACCTCTTTTGTGTCCATTTCAACCTTGAGCTTGTCAACCAAGTGTCTTCTCCTAAACAGTTGCACCAAAAATGTAAATGATCAAAATGTTTCAGTGCTCATGTTTAGTAATCAATGCTGTACACAAACTTTCAATACTTTCTTAATGTCAGGGTTCAAGGATGGATGCAAATGCAGGGCTTCTAAAATAAAAGGTGATTTTAATGATGTGTAGAGTCACAAGCACAAAAAAACAGTTCAAAAGAACAGCCACAAGACACTGACGACAATCCGAGTATTAGACAGTAAGACCAGCGACTAGACAGGTACACAGGGGAGATATATATACACAGGGGTAAAACGATCACAGGTGGACACAATAAAGGGCGGGGCTAGACAACAGAACTTCTTAAAGGAACACGACACAATACAGAACATGACCAAACATGACACTTACAAATAAGCACAAATGTATCACTGTTTTACAGACAACTGAATATTTATGAATTACAGAGATTGTATTTTAATAAAAGGCCAGAAATTAGTTAAACTGTAAAAAATGGGGAAAGTGTCTGTGTTCCATCAAATAAACATTTGATATTAAAGACAATGGTGAGTGTTTTTACTAGCTGGAGTATTGATTTGGTTTCAAGTATCATGATACTACAGATGGTGGTTCTGATATCGTGACAACCATATTCTTATACCATAAGACTCTTACTCAGCCTAATTTTGTTTCCTTGTAGATCAAGAAGACCTCTGAGGCTACTTTGACCACCATTCAGGACATGGTGACCATTGAAGATTATGATGTTTCTGAGTGTTTCCACCACAGCCGTTCCACAGAGTCGGTCAAGTCCACAGTCTCTGAGACTTACCTCAGCAAACCGAGCATCGCCAAGAGACGTGCCAACCAACAGGAGACTGAGCAGTTCTATTTCATGGTGAGAACAAATTCACCAGTGCTCATATTAGTCATGTCAGTAGGGTCCAGTTTATTTACATTATTAGACAGGCAGCCAGAACTATTGTTAAATGTTTACACTATATGGACAGAAGTATTAGGAGACCTGCGCATTCATTTTATCTTTTGAAATCAAGAATATTAAGTAAATAAACTCCTGATATTGTAGGAGTAACTGGAAGCCTGGGAAGGCTTTCTACTAGATTTTAGAACATCATTGTGAGGTTTTGATTGCATTTAGCAATAAGAGTGTTAGTGATGTCAGGATGTTGGATGATCACTACCTCACCTCATCCCAAAAGTATTGGATGGAGCACCATCATTCCAGAGAAAACAGTTTGACTGCTCCATTTCTCAATGCTGGGGGGCTTTATACCCTCTAGTCCACACCTGGCATTAGACATGGTGCCAATAGGTTCATGTTTATCTTCTCCAGAGTCCTATTCTCTTATCAGTACTTATCTTCAGGCACTAGACAAGCTGTGTGTGTGTGTATTTGTACATTTGTGTCATGAATGGGTGCAACTTAAAGCAACTGAATGCATTCATTAGAAGGGGGTGTCCACAAACATTTGGTGTATTTCCCAGCATTTCTCAGAACCTATGAACTTCAGATTGTAAAATAAAACTAAGAGAACACTTTAAATGACTGTCATCACTCTAATATGTCTAGCCAGCTTTGTTTCAATCATGTCATCTTCCTTTGGTGTTTTTTCACAGAAATTTCGTGAATTTGTGGAGGGCAGCAATCTTATCGCTAAGCTTCAGGCCAAACATGACTTACTGAAGAGAGCACTGGGAGAAGGTAACAGAAGAACTGTACACTACACATGCTTCAAAATAATAATTACTAATCATATAGTGCTAATAATTCAAATAAAGCACAACTATTTTAGAAAGAAAGCATATAAAAGCAAGTCGGTGAAGAAAAGAAATGACAAACATTAAAATTAGCAGAAATTAAACAAAACAATTAAAAAAAATAAAAAATCTGATGAATATTTTAAATTGACTTTATTTTTTATTTTAAGCTACGTCTTACAGCTGCTAGCTCTGAAAGCCTGAAGTATATGATGAGTTAAAACATTATGAACACTCGTAGATTAAGTAAATAAAGTTGATTATACACAGTCATGTCAGTATATTATGGCCACCCTGGTTTGGAATTTTCTCAGTTCAGGACATCACCCATGCCTAGTATATTGGGTGCACACCAGTCATTTGTAGCAGAGTGTAAAACCGTCATGGGCAAAGGATGTGATTTGACTGATGTCCTAAAGGGCATAATAAGGTACCAGGTGAAGGATGGTAACATTTCAGTAACTCTAGAACATTATGGGATGTTCTAGAGCTGCTGTAGTGAAGATGTACTGAGAATGGACTTCTTGAATATTGAATACCTCCCAATAACAGTGGTGCCTCACGGGCACGAGGAATACTGACTCTGGCAAGTAGTTCAGAGCCATCAACATGCCACAGTGGACCAGTTAACCTCTATAATAAACACATGAGCAACAAAGAAATTGCCAGGGATCACCACTGTGCAAACACTGTTATGTCTGGGCCTGTGAAGCAGATGCATGGTTAAAGTGGTCACAATGTCCTGATATTACGGTGTTTTAGATGATTAATAAACAGCTGGTTCTCATAGTTCACTTGTTGGATGTGGGCAATCATGAAAACCTGAGACTCTTTGACAAGTGCCAGATCATAATGACTTGCAGTTTAAAATAGTGTGTTACAGTACTTCAGTAATTAGATGCAAGATCATTTAAATCAGGTGGTGTCAAATAAAACTGTGATACCTTTTGATCAAGTTTGGGTAAAACAATTTGTTGGCTGATAAACCTCCAGCACTTCACCTCACAGCAGTATTGTGGCATGT
>BRDA01003392.1:58659-74756 GCA_036984385.1 Crenuchus spilurus
TCAAGAGATAGACACTTAAGACCTGATGGTTAAAAAGCTTTAGAGATGGATAAAAGATAGTAGTTTGAGAAAGTTTAAAGTTTAAAACTTTAAAGTTTTAAAGGTGTGAATGCAGGCATGTAGCCAGATTTCACCCAGATGGCCGAGCACATATGCTTTACTGAGCATGGATTTGATCGAGGCATTCCAGCACACTACTCACAGCCTCTCTCTCTCTGTCTCTCTCTCTCTCTCTCTCTCTCTCTCTCTCTCTCTCTCTCTCTCTTTTTCTCCTTCTCTTTCTCTTCTCTTTCTCTTTCTTTGCCTCTGTCTCCTCTTTCTCTCTCTCTCTTTTCTCTCTCTCTCTCTTTTCTCTCTCTCTCTTTCTCTCTTTTCTCTCTCTCTTTCTCTTTTTCTCTCTCTTTCTCTTTCTCTTTTCTTTCTCTTTTCTCTTTCTTTGTCTCTGTCTCTCTGTCTCCTCTTTTTCTTTCTCTCTGTCTCTCTGTCTCCTCTCTTTCTCCCTCTCTCTCTTTTCTTTTCTCTTTCTCTCTTCTCTTCCTCTCTCTCTTTTTTCTCTCTCTCTCTCTCTCTCTCTCTCTCTCTCTCTCTCTCTCTCTCTCTCTCTCTGTCTTTCTGTCTCCTCTCTCTCTTTTTTTTTTCTTTAGGTCACCGACCAGAGTACATGACCACAAGGTAAACTCACTCTTTCCTTCATTACAGATTTTGAGAGCAAAAACAGATTGAAGGTCAGGGATTGAAGGTTCTGCAGCTTTTGGAAAGAGCAGTGTTTGTGCTCTTCCATTAACGTTATTGACTTTCACTTTCTTGCTCTATGTGAAATTGTGATTTGTATTGATGTATTGTTCTTTCTTTCTTCATTTCTTTCTCTTGCAATATTAGAATGTACAATACAATCATGGTAACCTTTTAAGAATTGATGGAAAATGCATTATTTACAGCTTTTCTGTAATATCAGTATACAGCAAAATGTTTACTCTAAAAGTTGAGTAAGTTGAACAGATGTGTTGTAATTCAGCCTGGGCCCAGTGTGGCAGAGAGGAACAATATTCTGGTCCCCAGGGTTCCATCCTTCAGTCCTGTATTTCACTGCAGCACCAGAGTTCTTTAGACTTGACTGCAGTCAGAAATGGTGAAAGCCTTCAGGACACACTTTGTAAGCAGATGAAAATGCTGTCTCTCCTGCTGTGGTTGAGAGTTTGGCTCGGTTTTAGATACTGAAGGTGACACTGAAGTGGCTCTGAAGGGGGGCTTTCTGAATGTTATTTATGCTAGAGAGAGTGTTTCTCCTTTGATTAATACTTGTGTTGCCCTTGTATCCAGAAAATTATCATTGCTGTAGCCTCTCAGGCTCATCCTGGAAGGCATTAAAATGAAAAAGCACTAAGAAAGCTAATCGGGTACATTCTATAAGATAATGGATGGGTGGGTTGGTAGATGGATGGAAATGAGCAGCGTTAATTGATTTATTTAAGCTTCCAGTATCTGCACCATTGTTTGATATTTTGTAAAACTATCTAACACGGAAGGTTCAGCGTGAGTGTAGCACAGCCCCCTCCCTGCCGAAGCCTGGGGCTTCTCTCTCACACCCGATGGTGCTTGCTGGTCCCAGCGGGCCTGGTATTTTCATTGCTTTTGATGTACATTAGAAGTGAGGTGTATGGACAGGAGATCACTGTGTGCAGTTCACTGAGCTGGGCTGTGTCCAGCCCTGCAGGAGTCTATTTGTACTGAGCAGCCTTAAAGGGCAACACTACACATTATTCTGAACTTGTCATGTCCATGAAGAGTGGGCACAAAATGCTATTTTTGGCAGGTCTCATATGTTTAGATCAGTTTTAACTGTGAAGTTGTGTTGATGAAGTATTATCAGCATTTTAAAATGTCAGAAGTACAATATTGTGAATGTCCAGCTGTTGTTTTTTTTACTGAAAAAAATAAATATTTCTGTTTGAATGTGTGAACTTCTCTCCACATTATAGGCCCCCAAATCTTCCTCCTAAACCGTACGGCACTCGGAGGCCCAGACCTCGCTCAGTTTTTAATGTTAAACTATTTAATGGCAATTTGGAGACTTTTATTAAGGTACTAAAGTGCAGCAGCTATGGCAGTATATGTGCTGACTGCCGTCTGTCTCGTAATGATCCCCAGTAACCTGCTTTAGTCTCAGCCTTTCCGGAGATCATTATGGTCTGTCCATTCAGTCTGTGCACACAGAGTCTTCAAACACAGGAGAAACAGAGAGGTTGTGTTTAAGTAATGTGTGGCTTAGGACCTGACCGGACCACCACAGAGTAGCTATTATTCTCAGCAATGTGACACTGATGTGGTGGTGCTGGTATTAGTGTGAGTTGTGCTCGTATGAGTGAATCAAACACAGCAGAGCTGCTGGAGATTTTAAACACTTTGTTAGCTCACTGTCCACTCTATTAGACACACCTACCTTGTTGGTCCACCTTGTAGAGGTAAAGTCAGAGTCAGTAGCTCATCTGTTGCTGCACAGGTTGTGTTGGTCCTCTAGTCCTTCATTGGTGGTCTCAGTATTATGTTATCTGATGGTTGGTGCACTATTTTCATCCAGCAATGACACTGAGGAGTTTAAAAACATCAACAGTTCTAGTGAACCACTCGTACCAGCACAGCACATGCTAACACACCACCACCACATCAGTGTCAGTGCAGTGCTGAGAATGATCCAAATTTGAGAATAGGGTGAAAGTGGGCTAACAAACTATACAGAGAAACAAACTACAGTCTGTACCTATATGGGCAGTGGAGCGAAAAAATGAATAATGAGTGTAGATACAAGGTATGTGTACTTAATGAAGTGGCCAGTGAGTGAAAATATAAAATATATGAAAAGACTAGTATCTGTATATATGTATGTAAATTTAGCCAATAATTAATGGTGCATTGTCTTAAAAACATTCTGATACCTATAAATCTGCAGTGTATCAATGTCAGCTGATGTAGATGACTAGTCAGTATATTGGTCAGACCCTAACATGGTGTAAGTATGTATGCATATGTGTGTACAGCATAAGAGGGTGATAATATATGTGTGAGTGTTAAACAGCCCCTTGTGTTCTCCCGTGTGTTAAGTTGACTCTGCTAGTGCCTTTAGCAGACTAATAATATCTTTGTAGGCTGTTGTTGGTGGCTTGTAGTGCTGGGACCAAATAACTGGGATTTTGCTTCGTTCTCTCTTTCTCTTTTCTCTGTGCTCTTCTCCTCCTCCTCACTGCTCATAGCCGTGGACGGCGGAACTCTCACACAAGGCATCAGGTAGACTCTGTCATGCTCTGATTGGCTCATACCACATGTCTGTCTACACCAATGTCCTGCTGCCCTGCCCTTTAGCGTGTCCTACATCAATATGCCAAATCATTATGACAACGTAAAACATTATGACTTAATTATGCATATTACATGAATAAATTAGCTGTGTCAGAGCATCTCTTGTGTGGTGCTCCTGGTCAGCAGTGGTGAGTACCAAACTCCCCAAATTTTAATTTGATTAACCATTTTTACGATGTGCTGGAACAAATTCGGTACATGGAAGCTCCACCTCAAAATTTAAAGGATCTGCTGCTAATTTTTTTGTGCCATTTGCCACGTTCAGAGCTCTTGCAGAGTCCATGTCAACAAATCTGTTTTGGCGGCACAGGGAGATCCAGCAGCTTGTTAGCATACTGGTCATAATGTTCTGGCTCATCTGTGTCTAAGTGTGTATGTTTCTTCTAATAATGAGAGAAGATGCTCATGGGCCTTACAGATCCAGATCTTCCTTTTAAGAACTTGAATATAAACATTAGCATGAATGTAGCCTGAGGTTTATACTAATCTTTGATACTTCCTCACTTCCCAAGATCTGACTCTTAGTGTGAGACACTTATGTTTATTTTTATTTTTACATACATAAGCGCCTTTAACTAAGTCCATTTGAGGATAATGTTCAAATAAAACCCAGTACAGTGTCTTTTATCTTGTTAATGTGAATAAATGTGACTATTTTTAGCATATAGGTAGTAATCAGTGGCAGATTTTTGGATGTTTTGACAGATTCGGGTCAGAATTTTCTCTGGACTCATACTGAGAGTTAGCTGGTAAATTCGGTCAACACAGGCCCATCCTTGGCACTGCTGTCATGTGCAGGCTGTGCACATTCCCTGGGTTAAAAGCAGATCACAGCATTATTAAAAGCATGTAAGAGAGAACCCAGCCAAACCCAGAACAAACAGCACTGGCTTCAGCCAAAAGGCAATCCGATCACAGGATTCCTGCAGCTCACAGTTCACTCTACAGCAGACAGGAGTGTCTTACTGTGTGCTAAAGATCATAACATGTTTCTCTGTATAAGTGCTAGAGTACACATTGACATCATCAAGGCTTTTGTACACTGTTGATTTGCTTAGCACGAGCCATTACTGTGCACAATGAGGTGTAGAATTAGATATGTCTGTTCATTATATTCACAGAGTCAAAACTTCATTCTGAGATGAATAATGTTACTATCATTGGGTCTGTAATCCTCCAATTTCAGAGTCTTCTCTCAGTTACTAACTCCCAGAAACATACAGCATGTGTTATGCTTAACTCTTAGAAGCCTGTGGTTGTTACTGCTGTTTCCATTGTTTAAACTAATTAATTGTAATTATGTAGAATTTAGAACACTTGAATTTAGAATGTAGAACACTTGTAGAATTAATCTGCCCTTAATCTGTTTTTTTCTATTTCAATGTCAGTGACAAAAGCATGGCAAAGACAGGATATGGTATTTTCTCTTTCCACAATACAAGAAAAATGTCATCAGAGATATCTGCTCCCACATGCACATAAAATATATATTATTGTGAAGTCTTATGTAAGACTTTGGAAGCATCCAATTAAATGACACGTTTTGTTCATTTTCATTTAATTTTTGTTCAAAGTTCATTTATCTTCTAAGGAGAACAAACTTCAGCAGAATTGAATTTTGCATCATTAGTTTTTGTTTAGCTGTAATCAGCATATATGAGAAATTTAAACATTTACTAGAGCATCTCCACAAATTAAAATATTGTGAAAAAGTTCATTTGTGTTCAGAATTGAATTCAAAAAAGTAAACTAACATATTTTATATTTATTACACAAAAGCAGCATATTTTAATTGACCTTTTTTAATGTTGACACTGTTTGAGAATTTGAGATTCTGGATTTCTGATTGCTGTAAGACAAACTGATTAAAACAAAAATATCTTGAAATGTCACTTCATATGTAATGAATAAAAATATGCAACAGTTTACATTTTGGAATTAAATTTTGAACACAACTGGTTAACATTTTTTGAGGTGCAGTAGTATTATGGGCTTTACAAATGCACACATTTTATATGGTTTATGTATTGTTAGCATAGACCATAAATAAACAGAAATTGTCAATAAAATGCCATATTTAATTTTTTTCCTGTAGATTATGCGTTAGCTTTCACTTGGCTGTGTAGTTCAGATTTAGCACTTTTGACTGTTTAACAAGCTAAAAGTAAAAAAATGACGCCATGCTTTTGTTATTGCAGTGATAACTGTGACTTGTAATGGCTAAGGAGAAAGCAAACTCTTGGTTGCTTTTTGTCTAAAAATATCCATGCACACATTTTATGTATTCACATTTTTAAAGGACTCTGGACAAGCGATCCCACGAGTGGTCGAGAGCTGCATTCGATTCATCAATCTTTATGGTAAGCTGTATTCCAGTTATATCGTTGCTTTGCCATTTTCACATATGTACAATACACATAATTACATGAAGCAAAACTGTGGACTGTTGTCATTACAGCACCAGAATAGCTCAGAAGGGAAGTTTACTGTAGGGCTTCTGTTCCGGCCTCTCTTTTCTGTAGTAAGCCTTAAGCTAACTGCCACCTGTCCTTTCCTTGGCCTGAACCGCTCTCTCCAGCCTGGCTTCAGGCACAGGGCCAGCCATTGTCCCAACAATACAGTTTGGGAGTGGCCCTCTGTTTGCACACCACTACTGAATTTGTTGCATCCCAGTCAAAGTCAAGTCAAAACCAGTCAAGGAATGGTGGAGGTTATGTCCCAGTCAATGCCATAGTAGAGCCAGTAGACTCATCTGAGTACTGCTGTACTAAAGTAATCTGCCCGATAGTGTACCATGACTGAACTTTACTGGACTTTAATAGATTAATTAAACCCATACCAGTCTGTTCTAGCCTGAAATATCAATGAATTACTTGCAACATTAGATGAAGATAAGTAGGATATGTAAGATAACAGACTTTGTAATATGTAAAATAACATAATTATAAAAAACATTTGTTGTATGTAATATATTGCATATAACATAAAATATATTGTCAATGTTGGAATTAAACCTTTGAAGGTACAGAAAAATGTCCTTAACGGTTAATGTAAATTAAGTCAGACCATTGCTACTGGTGCATTCATCATAAAATATTCACATAATGTAAAGTAAAGATCCTTAAATAATGTGCTTCGATCAAAAACATTTATAATGGGGGCCCTGAGATTGCTTGCACCCTCCTAGAGTCAGGGACATTGCAAAGTGATGGGGAGAGGCCTAACGGAGGGGATGGGTTAATTGGCTACCACTACATTGAGAAGGCGATAAAATTGACAAAATCTGTAAAAAAAATTATAAAAAAAAAAAAAACATTTATAATGAAGCTTAGGAATTTTTTTAAGAAAACATATCAGATCAGTATCAATAACAAAAAGAACCAGCGTGCCTGTGCCATCTCTTACCAAGATACACGTGTAAGTCCTGTCTGTTGAGGGCAGTGCTGTAATAAGTTATTTCTTTATGTGTGGCCGGCCTACAGAAGATGATGTTTCTAATTAATCTGTGCCGACCCTTGACTATGCTTCCTATTAAAAGCTAATCCAGGCCCTAGGACACTTTTGTTGAAGTTGATTGCAGCCTCTTTCTCCCTCATTAATTATCTTTGATTAGAGAAAGGGAGCTTTTCTAAAGCGGATGACTGGCCTTTTCACTTTGCATTTCACGCTTCTGCCTGGGAGCTGCCTCATCTTTTCAGCCAGTGTGAATGGACATCTGGACTAGACTGCATGTGGCATTGAGTTTTCACTTTTCTTTAATTTCATCTCACTCTCTCTCACCCACAGGCCTTCAGCATCAAGGCATATTCCGTGTGCCAGGCTCTCAAGTTGAAGTCAATGATATTAAGAACTCGTTTGAGAGAGGTGGGTGGTTAAGTGTTGTCACAGTGTTGAGCTCATAGCTTTCAGTGTGTTAACATTTTTAACATGTTAATGACTCAGTTATAAGTGTAGTGGCTCTTACCAGCCGTGATTCACATGCTGAGTTCATACTGTGAGTTAAATGTTTACAATAACTGCTCGGTCTGTAATAGCATTTCCTGCCTGATTGTGTCTGGTTTCTGCATATATGTATAATGCTACACTATATGTCCAAATGTTTGTGGACACCTCTTTGTAATGAATGCATTAAGGTACTTTACGTTGCACAGATGTCACACAGCTTATTTAGTCCCTGTAGAGAATAGGACTCGATGGAGTAGATTAACATGGAATTATTAGCACCATACCTAATGCCAGGCATGAGCTAGAGGTGTGTAAAGCCCTTCAGCACAGAGATGTAGAGCAGTGGAACTGTGTTCTCTGGAATTATTGTACTCCATCCAGTACTTTTGGAATGAGTTAGGGATGAGGTCAGGTGGTGATCATCCAACATCACTACCAACCTCACTGCTGCTGAGTGCAATCAAATCCTCACAGTGATGCTCCAAAATGTAGTATAAAGACTTCTCTGGACAGTCAAGACAGTTACTTCAACAAAAGCAGGATTTTTTTTTTAAATACCTTAATTTCAGAAGAAACAATGAATGAATGAGAATCACAATACTTTTGTCCATATGATGTAAAGGAAAAAATCATTTTAATAGTATTAAATGATTGATTAATTAATTAATTGATTTATTTTATTCCAAATATTTTTGCCATTTCTATTCATTCATCATTAACGGCAGCTAGAGTTCTAGATGAGAGTTCTAGTGCTAGATATCAAGTATTGATTTAGCAGTGAAGTATTGCTTCTATGTTTCTATATTGTTTAATTGTTTTTAATTCATTTCTTGTTTAGAACATTGCAGTAAGCCTTGGTATATTCAAGGGAGCACATCATCCATGGTTCTGCAGTGTAGCAACCCTGTTTAGGTAAATGCAAAAGAATATGCTGAACCATGTTGTGTTTTCCAGGTAACGACCCTCTGACAGATGATGAGAATAACCATGACATTAACTCGGTGGCAGGCGTTCTCAAACTGTACTTCCGAGGGCTGGAGAATCCCCTCTTTCCTAAGGAAAGATTTAATGATCTCATCTCTTGTGTCAGTAAGTACATACTTTTCAGCTGTGGAGCAACACATGCGCAAAACATGGTTGTGGGTAAATTATGTAAAATTTCTGAGTACATTAGCTATCATCCGTATATCTAGAATCCTGGAAAACTTCACACATCATAAAGATTTGGAAAGTCAACAAAAACAGCTATTTACAAAGCTGACTATTTTCCTCATTTATTATTTATTTGCAGTTGTATTTCTACCACACTTTTCTAGACACTCAGAATTTTCTGTCCTTTGCTACAGACCTTGTAAAAAAAAACATTTAAGTGTGCACTAAAATGTGTAGCACACAAATATATTAACTTTTGTTCCCTGTGAAGGATGTTAACCTATTTTTGTTTACAATATCTGGCAAACATGGCATTTGACCAGGGGTGTCCATACTTTTGCCAAAGACTGTGCATATCACACACTGTCTAATAATGTCTAAAAATTTATTTTTGATACATTAACGTTAATGATATTTTGATATATGTGGTATGTTTTGCTCTGCCTGTGTCTCCACTGCTACATATACAGTCATCAGTGCTAAAGAGTTTCATTCATTCTCAGTGAAGGCCATCAGTCTTTGTGCTGTGCTAGTGTTCTCACAGAGTAGATAAAGAGCAGACAGTCATTAACCCTTCACTTGTGTAGTAACTGCATTTCTTCAGTGTAAGTTCTGAAGCTTTTCTTCAACACTGGATGCTTGATGTCGAGCTCTGTACAGCAGTGTGTCAGACCATGCTATGACACATCCCAGAATCAGTTCAGCTTTGTGCTGGAGTGAATAGCACATTGTTGGGTTGTTCGTTTAAAAGGACATAGTGATTGCTACACATCAGCATGGTCAGAGAGGTTTTTCTGTGAATTGATTGATTTGGCCATTACTTAGTGTAATGGAAACTGTGTTGTATTGGAAGGGGACATTATTGGACAAGAGGGAGAGAGTGGCTT
The DNA here is from genome assembly GCA_036984385.1 of Crenuchus spilurus. Taxonomy (NCBI): domain Eukaryota; kingdom Metazoa; phylum Chordata; class Actinopteri; order Characiformes; family Crenuchidae; genus Crenuchus; species Crenuchus spilurus. Next base: position 67,998 of record BRDA01003392.1, read on the forward strand.
TTGTTTGTGTGTGTGTGTGTGTGTGTGTGTGTGTGTGTGTGTGTGTGTGTGTGTGTGTGTGTGTGTGTGTGTGTGTGTGTGTGTGTGTGTGAGAGAGAGAGAGGGAGAGGTATGGGCAGTGTGTTTTCATGACAGAGTGTTTGGACTGTAGTTAAACCAGTGAAAAGGAATGTCGAACAACATGGCACAAGTTTAGGAAGTACATTTTAAACATGATTTAAAATTACACCTCTAATTACTGAGGTTTACATTTAAAAAATCTTATTGTATGTCACTGGTCTTTGAATAAAACCCTGTAATATTATTATATAATTCATATGGGACATATACTGGCCACTTCATTAGGTACACATACCTTGTATCTACACTCATTGTTCATGTTATCAGCCTCACTGACCATATAGGTGCATTTTGTAGTTCTACAATTACAGACTGTAGTCCATCTGTTTCTCTGTATATATTGATAATCTCCCTTCACCCTGTTTTTTTGAAGGAGTTGTGGATCATTCTCAGCATTGTGACCATGTGGTGGTGGTGGTGTGTTAGTCTGTGCTGGTAGAAGTGGATCAGACACATTTTAAAAACTGGAAATTTTGGAAATTTTTAACAATAGCTCATCTCTTTGTGTTAGTCATCCTCTAGTCCTTCAGTGGTGGTCACAGAATACTGCTCACAAGACACTGTTGACTGAATAGTTTTGGTTGGTGCACTATTTTCACTCCAGAACTGACACTGAGAATGTTTAAAAACACTGCTTCCAGCAGCTACACCAGGTTTTTCTTGGTGGTCTTCCATCCAAGTACTAACCAGATGTGAACCTGCTTAGCTTCACTGGATTAGCATGACTGCTGACTATTATTATTATTATTATTATTATTATTATTATTATTAATTTTTTATTGTTGTTGTTGATGTTGTTGTTTTTTCTTCATAGTTTTTTTAAAATGTAGCTTTTCAATTAAAAACAATAAAACACTATTGCACCAGTTCCTCATAACCATTTTAAATGTGTGGTATAACTGCCTTGCTTTTTTGCAAAGCTCAAAAAGTGATTTAGCCATGTGCAAAAGTTTAGATACCCTCAAATGACGTTATTGAATTTTGAAGAGAAAATAAGTTAGCACATCACGTAGATGCTCAGATCTGGAGGCCACTTTATGTAAGTACTGACCACTGCTGATCAGGAGCACCATACAAACCTTGATGCATTAGAGACGCTCCAGCCCAGCTGTATTGTTTCATAACAGTTAATTGAAATGGTTAATGTCTTCACATTTGCCTATTTCTGCCATATTCAACATGAGAAAGAGGCTTTTAACTTACAGAATAAGATATCCCAGACCTTCACATGTGCGTTAGTACAATAATGTGAATGGTCATAATTTTTTGGCTCATGACCATATGTTATGAAAGTGTATAAAAACAAATGTGTGCTTGTGTGTATGTGACAGGCAGCACGTGTGCTGCAAGTAAGAGTTTGTATAGGCTGGTCAGTGAGTGTGACTGATGGGGATTCCCTGCTGTTTACATTCTCCCTCTCCTGACCCCTCCTCACACTGCTCTCAGAGTGAGTTAAGCCCAGTGGACTGCATACCACACACTCCTTCCTCAAACACACACACACACACACACACACACACACACACACACACACACACACACACACACACACACACAGAGAGAGAGAGAGCTTATACTTATATTGGTATGAAGAAATTAAATATATACCCATATAATACTGAAGTCTATTTTTAACTGGGCCCACACATCAGCGCCAAAAATTAGGAAACTGCAAAAAGTTCATTTGTGTTCATGATTTCATTCAAACTGTTTGAATAGTAATTTACTTTATCTTACAATGAAATATTCTAATAATTTGAGATTTGATCATTTCCATGACCAATAAGCCACTCTGATCAAGAGTAAACCAAAAGGTTTGGAATGTAGTTTTACATGTAATGAACATAAAATGTCAGTTTACTTTCTTGAATTAAATTGTAAACACAAATTCTTTGAAGTCAGTGCACACTTGCACACTAGTGGTCAATTTCAGTTCACACATGTGAGCACATGCACATTTTTGGAGCAGTGGATAGCTACCAGCTGCAGTCCTCAGAAGGGAGCAATTGGGGATTAGGTGCCCTGCTCAATGGCACATCAACCACTGATATTTAAGACAGGAAAGTGTCATTCATTCACACCTCCTCCTTCCATTTTTCCTACTAATTTAGGGGATCAAGCTTCAGTCCCAAACCAGCTTCTTCTGTTTCAATAACTGAATAACTTCAGAGGCGTGCAGTTGAAAGTAACAAATGTACAATTTTCTTTCTTTTTCAGTTTTGTTTCTCTCTCACGTACACATGAATGCACATGTACACACAACCTGTATAGCTTTCATTCAAATGCACTGCACTCTACACTCTAAATATATCTGCTCAAAATTGTTTTAGTTGATATAGCAGAGATAAACTGCTTTTGTAAACCAGAAAACATGCAGCTTGTCTGTCTCTCACATCAGAGCAATGTCAGGCATGTATAGAGTCTTTATATAGTCTCTAGCCGGCTGGCTGGCTGGCTGGGGAGCAGCTTTGGAGGTCCAGTGAGGTACTTGTGTAAGACAAAATAACGTGGTATGGTGAAATCCCAAAAGCTCAAGCATCAGAGGGCTTTTTATGGTGACATTGCTATTTTAAGCTATCAGTGGATGAAAGGATCTGTATGGACAGATATGAATGAGCACAGATCTCATTTGTGTGGGTGGCAGGGTAAGAAGTTTTGCTGCACTTGGGTTTTTGTGTCTGGTGATTGGCACCAGTTTTTTCAATGCCATCAAGTAGGACTGAATCAGAAAGCTGTACCTCTACTTTTGTTCTGGAGTGTCTGTGACAGACAGACGAGACAAAATGTAGAAGAAATTCACAGAGAACATTTTGTATAATAGTAGAATGTCCTGAACAATGTTTTGATCGTACGTTATTAATTGTAGACTGATCTTTAGATTATACAATTGCTAATAGATTAAAGTTTAAACTCTAAGCTGGTTTAAGAAATGAAGTTCATTAAGCTCACAACTTCGCTTCATTGCCTGCTCTATTAATCAGCTTTATTAAGACCTTGGAGGAGGTGTGGGAGAATTAGGATTAATGCCAGTGAATTGCTTAATATAGTAATCATCATCCCTAAAAGAGCATTTGGCTACTGGAGACTAGGGTGTAAGACAAAAAGAATGCACTATTGAGATATTGGTGTTGTATATCTGTCTACCCATCAGAAACACAATACATATGTTTTCTTGCTGACTGAGGTGTTATTGTTTTAAATAGAAAAAAAAATCATGTTCAATATGCTGTTTGAGAAGACTTGAAAGATGTACCTACATCACATTTTCTTTTGACCAATCAAATTAGTAGGAAGGGAGGCTATTTTCTCACAAAATATTCTGTCTGAATTAGCAACACAAACAAGAAGCAGCTATTTATTCTTAGTTAATAGCAGATCAATTTCTTTTTGTCTGTATCTGTTGAAATTCCATGAATTTTCCAGGTATAGCTGTATATTATATGTAACAGAAATACACTGTATTGAGTGTATGAGCACTGTTTATATATATATATATATATATATAAGCCCAATTATCCATCATCTTCCCACAACCAGGTTCTTTCATAGCAACTGTCGCTAGGTTGGACAAACTTCATAGAAAATTAAAATGAGAAATTGTACCTCAATTTTCTTTGTCAAAATACTTGAATTACATACATGACTACATTGTTTGTTTATAATTGCTTGAGTGCGATATTATATATGCTGTATAATCCAGTAGTACTGCAGCTTATCGAAGCTAGGCATGCTAATGTAAGCTTCATCAAAAGAGGAAGCATCTCTACAATTAACTGGCTCTTGATATTGACCACACATGCACATAAGTGAGTGATTTTACCACACACACACTAGGTGATATTGAGAGCACAGACATACCTAGACATTGGAGGCCGCCAGCTGGGGTTTTAAGTGCCTTGCTCTAGGCAGCAACCTTTTGGTCCCAAGTTCACTTTTGTGACATTTAAATCATGTCTGCCCCTTAAGTACTTATGCTAGATTGAGAAATTCTAGCTCAGGTTTTCAGACCACTACATTGTTTAGACTTGCTCTAGTTGTTTGATTTTGCTATGCGACACTCGTATGAAAAACAACGTACATCCTCTTCTATTTAAAAAGAAGCAGCTTTCTCCTGGCAGCCCTTCCTAACAAGCCATACTCATTCAGTCTTTTACTGTCATGAACTTGAACACTTAACTTACTAACAGGACTGTTGAGTCTGAAATGTCATTCTTGGTTTTTAATTTTTGCAATTTCTCTGAGTATTGCATGGTCTGATATTGGGGTGAATTTGCAGGAACGTTCACTCCTGCAAAGATTAGCAAATTTTTGAATGTTTTTCCACTTTTGAATAATCTCTCATCGTATAATGATGGACAAATAGTTTGGAAATGGCCTTACAACCCTTCTCAGATTGATGGGCAGCAACAATTTGTTCTCTAAGATTGTTGCTGATGTCTTTCCTCCTTGGCACCGGGTAAAACAAATACTTGAATGCTCCAGACCAAGAAAACTTCTACTTTTGCAGAGGTGGTCACACTTGTCGATTAGTGTTGGTGTAAAGTTAGTAAGGGGCATTTCATTAGCAGCACTTGGCTGCTACTTACACTCCTATGGAAGCAATAAGGGTGTACTTATTTATTCACATACTGGTTCTGTGTTTTGTTTTTGTAAAATAAATAATGGCATGTCATTTTTCATGTGTTGTTCGTCGGAGATTGTATTTACCTATTGCCTGTAAAACCACAGAATTCAAAGAGGGTGTACTTTGTTTATCACACAGCTGTATATTGAGTGGTACTATGTTGTTGTGTCAGCTAATGAAAACTGTGCATGCTAATGTTCACTTCAGCAATAGCATTGTGCTGAATTACTAAACTGCTTATCACTTCAAATGATTGCGAAAGCTGCAATTTCTTAAGAGGTCCATTAGGAATGGATTTTTTCCACACTTCTTTAAAGCCTTTCCAGCCTTGCAGCAGTTGATAGTGAAGAGTGCATTTGTGGGAAGAGCCTGGCTAGGTCTGTTGGTTGCATGTGTAATTCTTCAGCATCTGTTTTGCCAGAATGTAGCCAACTTTGCCTCTATGAGTCAAGTGTGTTTGCTAATTGTTATGGTATTTGCTGGAAAGTGTCTGAAATGGGAGGAAATGCAGCCATGCCGAACTGGAGGTGGGATTTTGTTACTGTCAGCCAAGTATATGAATAGTATTCCACATATGAGATAATCAGAAGCAGGCAGATTCCATTCCACTCATTTCCACAGTGAATATGGAGCACATGTAGCTTTTTTGCAGAACTCCTATGCTGAAATTAAGAATGATAAGTCAGTTTAAAACATAAACACAAACTAATTTGGTGAGGCATTTAAATGTTGCTTTAGCCTGCTCCATTGTGTCCAGTTGACAACTACTGTGGCATAAATCCCAGTCACAAATCTGTGACTGATTATGAACAAGCCGGTATGTTATTTATAGCCAGTGTGCTGGCCATCAGTGAGTGGGCACATTTCAGATAGAGTGACATTAGATATGCAGAGCGGATAAGTGCCATGGCTGACACGTTTTAGCACAAGGACGAGACTGAATAATCATCTCTGAATGTCACCATGACAGGACAGACTGAGAGTGAGACTCTAGCCCGGATCTTTTCGTTGCTATTCACACAATATTGGTGTTGTTTGTTCTATGGAGAAGCTTGTGCTGAAATAACAATCTAATTAGGATTCACATTAAATTGACTGTTATTCTGCCTAATAATGTGTTTACACACACTGTTCACAATGGTTAGTGCTTCTTTGATGCTGTTTAACATCTGAAGTTTACATGTATATAGATACAGTATGTCTTTAAACCTGTGAAGTTGGCTCTCCTGCGGGTAGCATAATAACAAAATTGCACAAAAACACTCCTATAACTCAGTGAGATTTAAACCTAGAAAGAAAAGAAAACATGTCCCAGAAACCTTAAAGGGTATACTTTTCATATATACAGTCATGGCCGAAAGTGTTGGCACCCCTAAATTTCTCCCAGAAAATTATTGCAATTACACATGTTTTGTTATACACATGTTTATTTCCTTTGTGTGTATTGGAACAACACAAAAAACAGAGGGAAAAAAGGCAAATTTGACACAATGTCACACAAAACTCCAAAAATGGGCCAGACAAAATTATTGCCACCTTTTCAAAATTTTGGGTAAATAACTTTGTTTCAAAAATGTGACGCTCATTCAAACTCACCTGTGAAAAGTAACAGGTGTGGGCAATTTAAAAATCACACCTGAAACCAGATAAAAAGGAGAGAAGTTGACTCAGTTTTTGCATTGTGTGTCTGTGTGTGTAAGTATATATGTAAGTAAGCCAAAATTCTTCTGGGAAAACTTCTTGTCTACAAATGAGACCAAGATAGAGCTTTTTGGTAAAGCACATCATTCTGCTGTTTACCAAAAACGGAATGAGGCCCACAAAGAAAAGAACACAGTACATACAGTCAAATATGGTGGAGGTTCAAAGATGTTTAGAGGTTGTTTTGCTGCCTCTGGAACTGGGTGCCTTGACTGTGTGCAAAGCGCTGGAGAGTTCTAAAGTGGCCAGCAATGAGTCCGGATCTAAATCCCATTGAACCCCTGTGGAGAGATCTTAAAATTGCTGTTGGGAGA
>BRDA01003392.1:78303-99689 GCA_036984385.1 Crenuchus spilurus
AAAAAAAAAAAAAAAATATATATATATATATATATATATATATATATATATGTATATATATGTATATATATGTATATATATGTATATCTGTGACCAAGACAGCAAGTCTTTGTGTCTAAATATTATTGAGCCACTTTGGGGTGTTTTGGAGGAGCAAGTCAGGAAACAGTTTCCTCCACCAGCATCACGTAGTGACCTGGCCACTATCCTGCAAGAAGAATGGCTTAAAATCTCTCTGACCACTGTGCAGGACTTGTATATGTCATTCCCAAGACGAATTTACGCTGTACTGGCAGCAAAAGGAGGCCCTACACCATACTAATAAATTATTGTGGTCTAAAACCAGCTGTTTCAGTTTCATTGTCTAACCCCTGTAAATATGTAAGGGGGTTGATCTCCTTTGTTTTATTTAGAACCACACGTTTCAGAAACAAAACATCAACCACATATAATGACATTAAGAAAACAGTTGCATTATTTTTGAGAAAAATATTGGAATTATCTTATTAAGCCCTGCTGTTACAGTCTGAACATAGAATCAGCTTTAGAGAAATTTTAATGGACATTTATGTGTTTTATAGTAATTTAATTAGAATAGGCCTAGAATTCAGTCCCAAGTTTAGTAAACATTAACATTTTAAAAAGCGGAAGTGTACAGACTCCTTAGAAGACCAGGTGTGTGTTTGTGAGTGTGTGTGTGTGTGCGCGCACACTGGCCATGGAGGCAGTGTGAGTAATTAGAGTGCTGAGCTGTCTGTTGTAAGAGTTTTGCACAGGACAGTTTTGTTTTGAGTTCTTCAGAAGTCTGAATCAACTATGTGAGAGAGACTGAAATGATCATGAAAATTATAGTCAAAGTAAAGAAAACTTACCAACAAAGAGAAAACACACACCCAAACTTTCCTTTATTCTCTCTTGTCCTTCTCCCTCACTCAATCACTTTTACTCTATACTTTCTCTTTTTCCTTTGCTTTTTAGAGTGTGCTGTGCATGACCCCCATCTCTGTGCCTTTCTTTTTCTCTTCCTCACTCTCTCTGTTTATAGATCTCTCTCCCTTTCTTTTTCTTCTTCTCCTTTTTATTTCCCTTTTCCTCTGTGTGTGTGGATATAGCACAGTAGTGATCTTTTCTCTGATGATGTCGTGTTTAGTTGGAAGTGGCTGAGCTGTGTGTCAGTGTTAATCTGTTTGGATGTGAGGAGCATTAGTGCCAGTGTGTGTGCCCACACTGCGTCTCTGACAGCAGCCTCCAGAATACTAATGACGGCCTTCTTTAAACACCACGCACATGCTCAGAGGACTCCACGTTCCTCAGAGGAGAACTCACAAAATAAGCTACATGAATAAACAGTTAATGCTATAAATTTCTCATGATGATGTTATTGCTGCCTGAAATATCTTTATCTGTTGTACAGGTCTGATGAACAACACCCGGTTGAGTAGTGTTCACTGTCCTTTAGCTAGTGTCTGAAAGATGCTTGTGTTTAAGATGATGGTTATCATATTTTTGCAGTCATGTTTCATTTCTTTGGTGCTGTGAGTTTCTTCCTCATGCGGCTGTTTCCTCTGCAGTGAGAGTCCCTACAGTGAGCATGGAGTGCTGGAAGAAGTGGACCAGGATGGAGGAGCAGAGACACACACCAGTGAAGATGGTAAGTGTGCTTTGAATTTCTAATCAAACACACTGCAGTTAAAAAGTTTGTAATCTCTTGTTTTCAATCATGTAAAACCAGATGTTTGCAGATGCATTTATATAATGATGTTAATACTGTGCAGAATGCTGCTTTAAAAGAGCAGTTAATGAGAAAGTTGTTAGAAATAGAGAACACATTTTACCCAGAATTCACATTTACCCAATATTCCTTTTACCTCAGATGTGGTCAATCAGCCAAAACCTAAAAATGTTTGGTGTCCAGATTTTGCTTCATACTTTTTCAGTTTGAGAGATTCGAGAGAAGTTTTATTGATATATTTTGACAGAAACAAGTTGTCCTTTTAGGTAACTATTGAGTACTATTTAGTATTTGTTAGCAACAATAGCCTTGCAGCTCCATTTCTGAACAAGAAGTAAACTTGGACTCCAAACATGCAATGACTAATCAACTACATTTGAGGTAAGTGGAACACTGTAAATATGCTTTCTGTGTGAACCTTTAACATTGAGAATGTAATTGAAATAAAATTAAACTCCATAATATCTTGTATTTAAAATATAGGACACGGTCAAAGGTGTCAAAAGTATTCACATTCATTACTCAGGTAGAAGTATAGATACTAGGGTTTAAAAAGACTTTTATAGAAGTTAAAGTACTCAAGTAAAAGTACAGAAGTACTGGTTTCAAAACTGCTTAAAGTAAAAAACTAAAAGTAATGTAAGGAAAACAAATGCCAAAACTTACGCTGTGCAACGGGCATATAGTGCACTACCCCACCCCCACCCCCAAGATACATTTTTCTAAAAGCCATAATGACTATAATGCTATATTAAAATGGTAATGTTGACATTTTTTGGGATGTACTGGTTACCTGTTTCAGCTGCATATATGCCCCTTGGAAATGAAAATATTTTAGGAATGTAAGAGCCATTTTGCACTAAATTTATATTTAATACTAATTATACTGCTATTTTGTGTTTTATGTTCTTCTATGTTATTTAGGAGCATTGTTTTAGTATTTAGAATAAATCCTTTATTTTTCTGGTAATCGATTGCTTTTCCTGATTGCACACTTACTCTGTACTCCATTACTTTTCCCTGAGGAGATCAGGGCAGTTTTCTTAGTGTAGCCTGTTATGCTAAGCAACATTTTTGAATTATTCCTTTGTTTGTTATCCTGGTAAAAACAATACAAACAGACCTGTGTGAAAAACAAGACAGAATAAACTTGTTTGAGGACTACACTTGGTCTCTTTCTGTTGCTTTTGGAGGATATTGGATCCGCAGGCACGAGTTAGAAACTTCAAGTGCTGCCTTATAGCACTGCGTTGCGGGGAAAGGCCCTTAATCAGCCGCTATAGTCATTTCAAATATATTAGTGGACCATATATGTGTAGTATAAGTGAGCTTACTGGAGAGTGATGAGACATGTGACGTGCAGATGTCACTTTCATGATTGTGCATTTTCATTTTCACATTAGTTATCAAATTGGTCTTGTGACTGGAAGGTGTCCAGTTCGATCCAGAAGCAGGTCAGGACAGAAGTGCCCTTGAGCAATGCACCTAACCCACAACTGCTCCCTGGGTTCCATTGATAGGGCTGCCCACCACTTCTCACCCAAGTGTGTTCACTAGTGTGTGTGTTTCATTGTACAGAGGGGTTAAATTCCATTGTGTGCACAAATTTAATCTTTTAAGATATAATAAAATAGAAATTAAAATGATTGAACATTTAAACATCTAAAAATACTCTTTTTCTATTTGTTTTTTTATATTATGTTATTATTGAAACAAATGCTCTATTCTGACAAGTAATTCCAAACTAGGAGTAGTTGAAAGCAGAAACTCTGATGAAGAACAAAATATAAATTTTTATTTAAGCTGAATGGTGCATTAATGCAATTCTCCAGTGTTGTACATGCATTTGTGTTGACTTGTCTGCTTAAGTCTCTGTCAGTAGTTCTCCCCCCCCCCCCCCAAGTGTAATTCTTCTCTGCTGTTATTTATGTTCACCTTCATCTTGGATAAAAAAAAAATCAGAAAAGCTCATTTGAGCTGCGGTACGACATTAAGATGCTGGAAGCATTCTGCAGTCATCATTGTCTGGGAACAACCTCAGTAACTCCAGCTCTCCCCTGGAACTCTGTAAAGTGTGAATACTCATGGGTGTAATCAAGCTGACCTACATAGTTGGGTTCATTCTAATGCCTGCCTCATTTGCCAGGAATCTACAACAGTATATTGAATTTAACACTTGAGGACAGGTAAAGGCTAGTGCTGATTTGGGGAACTCTTGCTAAAATCTGGATGGTCTGAGTCGTTGTGGGTTAAGTAGAGCTCACGCTGGCCTCTGTGGTTAATCCTGCTTTTCACTGTTCTTAATGAAATGACCTGGCAGTTGGGGTCAGGGTACTTGGACTGGCTTTGGCCATCCTTTCATATTCTAATCCTCTGGAAGAAGGAGGGTCTCAAGAAACGGGGAAATTTACTGAAGCCTGCTTCATCACTAAAGCTCAGAAGTAATCATTTTATTTCATGAGCAGACTCAGTGGTGTTGCATTTAGGGATGTGCCAGCCATGTTTTTTCCCCAAAATTCTTATCCAATTGATTTTAATAGCCTGATGTGTACTATGTAAGCTGAAGACCCAAACATACCATTCACTACTCTACTCAGCCAATACTGTGCCACATCAACAAATGTAATATTGTTAAAAGGTTCATACTGTCATATTTTATATTCATGACATTGAAAATGATATTTTTCAGGCCTTTTTTCCTTTAATGTTGATCAGTAATAATAATAATAATAATAATAATAATAATAATAAATGTTATTTATAACCCACTTTACATTTTTGGAAATCTCAAAGTGCTACAGGTTAAAGATGTAAGATTAAAAAGTAAAATAAAATAAATTGTTTTAAAAAAACTAATAAGACAGACTCAGACATTAAAAGAATTATAGTTATAGAATATATAATTATACGCAAATGAACTTTTTGCACTCGTATGGGGCATGTACAGAAATTAAGTTTCAAAAACAGCCTGTTTCACATTCATGGTTATTATGATCTCATAAAATCCTATGCATTTATACACATCCTCTATTACCTACAGTGGTTTAGCTTTGCCTTTTCATGGTGAGTTTTAAAAGAGATATTTGACCTTTCTTACCTTTTGAATGATGATCAATACAAGCAATCAGAGCAGATTATTTACATATATCAGTCTTAAATGCAATTAATGGAACAGTATATTACATGTTAGATTAATAGATATGATAGGCTGGCAATTGTGTTAATACTGCAGTAAAAATGTGCCATGAACTGATTTGAACAGACTGTTTTGGGTGTTTTTGAAAGCACCATTTTCAAGTTTAATATTGATCCAGTCTATTGAAATATGAATGGATTTGTTCCAAATCTAAACTTTTGGAATTGAGATATTCCCAAGTTGTATATACCAGACTTCATCAGAGAATTTGTTCAATATTCTCTCATAAATTTAATATCACCCAACACAACTCTGTTGGATTTATGTGCGGCCTTCAAATCTGTGAAGCGTTCTAAAAATACACTGAGATTGTTAAAAGTTTCATCAGGTCTAGAAACAAACAAACTTACCAGCCAAGGTGCTGTCTTCTCTGGAGCTGGAAAACAAGCTGAAGGTCCCAGTGGTGGTGAACATCTGGATCCAGCTAGCTTCAGTGTAGCTCATCAAAGGCACGGAGAGGAAAAGGCAGTCAAAGTAATAAGCTAAACACAGTCTTACTGAAAGGAGTCATTTCTCCTTTCTTTTACATTAGAACTGATCTCTGGTCATATTCTTCTCATTTGTGGGAACAGAAGGAAGTCATCTTCTGGTTTTTCTTCAGTATTCTCAAACAGATCATGTGTGATTGCTGTTAGGTTGTTCAAATATTGATGTTTCAGCCCTGATTTTATAATGAGTGCAAGAGGGTGACTGAACGGCCACACTAATGCATGACAGATCATCCTAAATGAAAATGCTCAAGTTAACCAGTTCTGCAAATAAAGAAACGGTTCACGTCTTTCAGCATTACTTTGAAGTGGACTCCTCGGAAATCCTGTTTTATGACCAACAGCAAGCTTGTAGTCCTCCTGATGAGGGAATTCCAGGAAGGTCACACATGTTGTACTAAACTTCATCTGTCTCAAGTGCCAGTGTCCATTTTCAGTGCCCTGCCTTAATCATCTGTGCAGTCCTTACTTCTACAAACACTGCCAGGAAGACAGATCTCACTACCATGATGACTAAAACAGAACCCAAAACTTTATTTACCCCTCATACCTCTGATTTCTTCTGATGACATACCACACACATTCTTCAGTTACAACCATCCATCATCATAAGCTCTATAGGCAGCAGAAGATTGGTTTGGCCTGTTCACGTCTTGCTGTTCATTCAGACCCCATGATTCATGATTTTATTCATCTGCTTAGACTTCTTATGATATATATTTATCAGGGGTGAAGCTATTCATCAAATTCATAATCTGATATGATACAATGGTGTGTCTGAAAATATTGTGCTTTATGCTTATACTTGCATTTCCAGTTTATTAGAACATTATGTAATTTCTTATAAATAGCTTACTTCTCTTTCCCTGCTTTTGATTATGAGGTAAAGAGGAAGTGGTTGGCCTTCATTATATGGGGCGAGGGCAGTTTTATTTTTACCACACATTACATTAGGTATACATACTTTGTATCCAGTGACGTGCGGTGAGGTTCATGGTTGGTGAGGCACTGACTCCTTTAGAGTCGGATTTACAAATATATAAACCCAAAAGAGTAGCTTATTCAATTGGCTACTGGTTATTTTGTATCTCATCAGCGTTCTTCACACACACACACACACACACTCTCTCACACACATAAGGTACGTATTAAAGGTACATAAAGATAAGAAAAAATGTTACAATTACAGCAGCGAGAGAAAGCGGCATTTGCTCTGCACCCTCCGTGCACTTCACTCTCACTTGCCTCTGCGTAAAAGGACAGCAGCAACAAGCACTCGTTGGCACACGTACGCCCCCTTTCAGTGCGGCGGAGTACTGCCCTGCCTCACGCTGTGCCTTTTCACTGCGGTTTTATGTCCCATCAGCAAAACTAAATATGTCACTAACAAACATTAAACGTAAATGGTTAAAGACATTAGCCAGACTGTGGAAAATCAGGGTATATAAACGTATATATGCCAGCATTATATTGGCGACATTCAGCGATACGGCAACAGGCACGCGCCAACTGCATGTATCAACCCAGTTTGTGATGGATTGCGCATTCAGAGGTGAGACTCATCTCGTTGCTGCCGCACCTCGCATTTCTCCCTTGTATTTGAACAGGAAATATGCAATTTCAGCGATTTTGACTATAAAAATGTTTTTCTTGTCATGATGCCTCCCCTGACCGCACCTCCCTGTTTGTATCTACACTCAATGTCCATTTTATCAGCTCCACTGACCATATAGGTGCACTTTGTAGTTCTACAATTACAGACTGTAGTCCATCTGTTTCTCTGTGTACTTTGATAGCCTCCTGTCACCCTGTTTTTCAATAGTAAGGACCTCCACAGAGACACTAGAGTATTTAGTATTATTTAGGTGGTGGGTCATTCTCAGCACTGCAGTGACACTGATGTAGTGGTGGTGGTTAATGTGTGCTGGGCTGGTATCAGTGTATCAATCACAGCAAAGTGAAAATAATGCATCAACAAAAAATATCTAATGGAGGGGTTGAGGTAGCGGAGACTTAAGTGGTGCCACTTAACGGACACTTGGGGCCCCACGCGCAGTGCGTGGTCCTCATGGGTGGAGCGCCGGCCCTGACCATTTCTGACTTTACATTTACAAGGTGGAACAATTAGGTAGGTGTTTCTAATAGAGTGGACAGTGAACTATTATAGTGTTTAATATCTCCAGCAGCTCTGCTGTGTCTGATCCACTCAAACTAGCACAACACACACTAACACCACCACCACATCAGTGTCACTACAGTGCTGATAATGATCTACCAGCCAATCTCTGGGACTTTACTTTCCATCAGCTACCACAGAAGTAGGATTTTACTTACCGGCTCTATTCGTCACCAAGTTATCGATGTCTGAAATCTCAGCTGTCATGGTTTCGTGCAAAATATTTTTTGTTGGCATGTTTGGGTGGTTCTTCCTGGTGCTCAGTCTCAGTTTGGTACTCAGCTGGTTCAGCCCTACTGACTGCTTTGCCTCAAAAGAAGTCCCTTAGGTTCTTCCAATTATGTTCAAACTGCTAAGTGTGTTTTGTCTGGCTTTTGTAATAAGACGCCTGGGTCGGATTACTGGTATTACTGGCCGCTAATCATCTACCTCTAGAGAACTTTGAATATGGAGTTTTTCACGCCAAGATTTCTATCATTCTAGAAACTTTCCCTATTGGGTCATTATGGTTGTCTGTAAACCAGCCACTTAGAAGATCCTGATCTTCTCCACAGCACTGACTTGTTGAGAAGGTCCTGAGAGGGCTAGTTTGTCTGTATGTGCATTTGTCCTTAATTTCTTAGACATGTTTAGTAACACTACATGCTGTGTCTGTAAGAACAGCTTGTCATTCTCTGTATTTTGTTGTAAGAACAGGGCTCAAATCCATTTAAAGCGACGCAGACCCCTGCAGTGCAGTCAGAGCCATTTGTGCATATGGGTGAAATGGAATGAATAGAAAAGGCTATTAGAGACAAAAACAAACGACAGAAAAAAAGAAGCACAGCAACTGAGTGAATAGCAAGAAATAGGAACAGAGATGGATCCATGAGTATATACTTTCCAGCTGACAAATAACAGGAGCAAGCTGTGTATTGAAGTTGAGCCCATGGACAAGGAGGTTGCCTGTTCCAGGAGTTTAATAGTGTACAGAATAGAGGAAAATATATTTATGGAGTTACAGTACTCGTTAAAAGTTTGGACACACCTTGTCTTTCAATGTTTTTGTTTTTTAATTTTTTACCTACATTGTGAATTAATACTGAAGTCATGCAGACTATGAAATACATCTGTAATTATTTAGTAAACAATAAAGTGTTAAACAAACCAGAATGTTTATTTTAGATTCTTCAAATTTTTGAATATCACATGGTGTGATTTTTAGATTCTTTTTGACAGTCTCTAGTTAACTTTATGCACTTGCTTTTCCACTACCGTCAATACATCCACATTCTGACTGCTGAAACTGCCCCTGTGACTCATTGATTTACAGTAAGAGTGAACAGGGCATGGTCTGTTCACTCTATGAGCATATAAACTAAATGTTTCATTCAGAGCAGCGTGTCTTCAGTTGGACTGAATAGCATGAGCCATTAGTTCTCCTTTAGGTCACCAGCAAGCCCATATGGCAATGTGTGGTAGACTGGAGCTGTGGAGAGTGCAGTGGAGCAGAGACTACACATTATCTCCAGTTGGTGCAAACAACTGTGTCATGGGCTTTTTAGCCCTGATTAACACATTTAATTCAATGGGAATTATTCTCAGCAAATTAGATTGTTAATCTCCTGTTTGCAAATATCATTATTGAGTTGAGTAGCCAAAGTTATGGTGAATGATGTCACTAATCTTAGTCTACTCTCAATTTTTAACTGTTGTCTAATTTTGATAATTATAAATAAAGTGAAAGTGTTAACAACTTTGGACTTGTCTATGGTCTTATGTTGGCACATTGTTGGCTTAGATAAAGGATCCAGACTTTATGCACCTGCAGTAGAATGAAATGTCTGACCATAAATGTCAACAGTATAGCTCTACACATTAGGTGACTATTAAGACATGTATTCTTTGTTTGTTTTTGACAGTTTTCAAATCTAATAAATTAAATCTCATTAGAAATCTGGGATGTGGTGATAAGAATAGTTAGTCATAGTTGGTCATAGGTTCACCAGATGTAAGATTTTGAGGTGAAGATGATCATGGTGATTCATTCTTTACATGGTGTGATATTGTTGTTTCATATTGGATATGCATTGGATGCTTGCTGAGCACAACCTCCAGCAGTGCCTAAGCCTGTCTGCCTTTGTTACTGCTGAAATCTGCCCCCTAACTGGTCAGCACAAATTGAAAGGGACAGTTGGCTGAAATGTCAGATTTACCTGATTGTAATCTATCAGCTATTTTGCTTCTTTAGCTTTGCTAGCCTATGTCACCCTTAATCAGCCACAACATGACTCTCACTCACAGAGGAAGTAAATATTATTGTTTATCATACAGCAATGACATATGATAGTCTGGAATGCGTTAGATGTTAAGCAAACCCTTGATTGAGCATTTATATGAGGTCTTGTAGAGCCCATATTTTTGTGGACTAAAATCATTTTGGCAGCACATAGATGATCAACAGTGTTTTAAGTATAATTTTGGTCAAATGTTCTGGTTCATAAGTGTATATGCCTACTGTTCAGATCTTGGTGCCAGATACCACAGGACACCTTTAGAGGTCTTTAGGAGGCCATAATTTGGTGAGTTGGAGCAATTTTGGTGGAGGACGAATAAACAGTATGTTTTTTAAATGCTGTGACTGGTCAGAATAAACGCATTACTTATCTGTACTTACATTGTAGCTCCAGTGCCAAATGAAAGAAGCAAACTTCAGACACATGACATGTTTTGGCTGATTTACTTCATTTGAATTTGGGAAATTAAATTTGTGAATATATTTTTTTCCCAAAGATCTGTTCTAGAACGTTCTGTACTTCAGCTCCACTCCATAAGCCTTTGTTCTGTGTGCTTAGTGTATAGTGGTTGTGCCTCACTGTGTGTAAGCTCATGCTGTGCAGAGTGTTAGGCCTCCACCTGCAGGGCTGCCTCTGGCAGTGTGTGTTCAATTCCATCCAACATGGCCTGTGTGTACAGGCCAGTTGAGGACACTCGGTGAATGAGTGTGTCCATCAAACTGTGGTCCAACTAAAGATACACAGAGTAGAGACGGACATGAACACACAGCTGTATTGATCCCCTCCCTGTCACCTTTACTATCAGAGTGAGTGCCCTCAGACAAGACCTATTAAATCGGACAAAGCAAAATCCTACTCGTCACATTCCATTGAGTGTTCAATCTGACGGTCACTTCTAAGGCACACAAAGAAAGAGAGAGAGATGTCTAACGGTATTTCAAACCCAGCTCCACAGTCCTATCCCTAGAAAAAATAAATAAGTATATCAGCAGCCAGTGGTCTATTTATGGATAAATATGTTCTATCTTGCATGGATCCTTGACTAATTCCATCCTCACTGCTTACTTTAAAGCCCAGATATCCAAACTGGATGGATACAACCAATTAAAGCCTGAATACTCGTACAGATGATGGGATATCTATGGAGGAATATCCTTATGCCATTTCATAACAATTTAATAATAACAACATCTACATGATCTACATTTTGTAGCTCTTTATAATTGCTATAGTATTTCACACATTTCACACGTTATAATATACACACACACAGAGATGACTATAATTGACCACCATGGCTGATATGAAGTGTTTTTATGATGGCTTCATTTCTGAAGCAAGTGTACAATTTCATGCTTTTATGAAAAAGTCAGTTTCACATGGACAAACACATGGTGTTGCTGATTGGTTTATCTTTGACCACGACAGTATTTTAATTGTATATCAGCTAAGAAATTGCATTTGTTCTTTAACCTGTCTGGTGGTCCATTTGTCATGAAATGTTCATTGAAGGCCAGCTTGTCTTTACAAAAGAGCTAAAAGTTTTTTTTTTACATGTGAAAACTTTCTCATATTTTCTGCTCTTTTTCTTTGTGATGTGTTTTGCTCCTGTGGTGTGTGAATCTGGTTGTGAGGGTGTGTAGGTAGCAGCAGTGCCCAGGGACCCCCTGTCTGACTTAATGGGGTTTGGGAGATAAAGGAGCGGCAGCTATTTTTAGCCCTGCTTTTGACTTGCCCAGCCCTCATTGGCTGCGTTGCTTCACTGCTCTACACCTCAGACTCTGCCAGGTTTTTTTGTCTTACTCTTTCATGGTTGCTTTTTTAAGCATGGTTCATATTTTTTTCCTTTTAAAGTAACTCTTCTGCTACGTGTATTGGTTGATACAGCTTGTTAAAAAGATCAGAAGAAAAGAACGTACATTATATGTCCAAATGTTTGTGGACACCCCTTCTACTTAAAGTTACACATAGATGTGCACATTCACAGCTTGTGTAGTGCCAGTAGAGAAGTACTGCCAATAGAATAGGACTCTCTGGAGCAGATAACCATGAACCTAGCACCATGCCTAATGCTAGGTGTGGGCTAGGGGTTTATAAACCCCCCAGCCCTGAGCTGTGGAGCAGTGCAGCTCTGTTATCCGGAATTAATTAGTCAAATCTTCACAATGATGCTCTAAAATCTAGCAGAAAGCCTTTCCTCGACAGTAGAGACAGTTACTCCAATAAAAACAGGATAAACTCATTGTTAATAGCCTTGATTTCAGAAGAAATGGTGAATGAGTGTGTCTCAGTGCTTTTATCCATATAGTGTAAGTAAACACCACAGAAGTTGTAGAGGGCAACAAAAAATTTGATACTTTACCATCTAACTGTCCTTTCCTCTGTGGAGACGTAATGTATTGTTTTTTTGTGTAGTCTCCGAGATCTCCCAATCACTGGCAGGACACAATGCAAATGTGATAGCTCAGGAAGGGAACAGCCAGTGCTGCCAGGACTGCTGCTACTTTACATGCATCGAAGCCCTCTGTCGCTCTAATGAGCCTTACATAAAAGGGGTCATCACAGCAAAGGCACCAACTGAGGCCAAATATTAATTCAGTAATATCAGTGAGTTCAAATACTGATTACTAACAATCCTCACTCAGCACCAAGCCAGCACAGCCCCTGTGTGGAGTGTCGTGAACTGTATAGATTTATTCCACGTGGGGTCTATAAATATCCTCTGCAGTGCTTGGATGGTTTTGCCTGTTGGCCCTTCAGGGATTATGTGTGGTTTGTCGCCACCATTGAAATCAGGGAATGTGCTCATGCATGCGAGTCCATTGATTCTTCCAGGATCAAAACTCACAGTAAATAATAGTACATAACAGTAAAAGTGGCAAATATTGTGCAGAACAGGTTCTTATTTCTACTGTTTGTTTTTCTTTTTAGCGAATAAACTGTAGCTTTATATTTGGATGATCTATTGTAGATGCTTTGGAGAGGTAAACCCTTACAATCTCAAACTTACTACATCCATAGGCATATTAGTATGTATCTACATGGACTGCCATGCATACAGGCATCCCAAGATATACAGTGGTGCTTGAAAGTTTGTGAACTCTTTAGAATTGTCTATATTTCTGCATAAATATGACATTATCAGATGTTTCACGCAAGTCCAAAACAGATAAAGAGAACCACTGATGTGTGTAATGAACCAGCTTGCAGTAGTTGGATATTTAAAGGGTTAATATCTATTAACATGTTGATCTTTTTCCCAACCTTAGATTAATGCTTGTTCTAATCTTAATCTCAAGTCAAAACTACACCTTGAGTTGGGAATCAACTGAGTTTCAGTTGATGTTTTAACCATTTGAACTCTACACTTGCTCAGGTTTTAACCTTATTATGGATTATTCAGTAACTGCTATACCTTATTTATAGCTTGTATGTAATATGTTATATCATTATGAGGGTGAGGAATTGATGTTGCCCTGCAGAGGCCAATAATTTGAGCCTCTGTATGTCATATTTTGTTGACTATGCATATAAAGAAAGACTAAATTAACATTAAATTCTCTTTTTTGGTTGTCTCCTGTGCAGAAGGTGAGCCCATTGAAGCTATTGCCAAGTTTGACTATGTAGGCCGCTCAGCCCGTGAGCTGTCCTTCAAGAAGGGAGCATCTCTGCTGCTCTACCAGCGAGCATCAGAAGACTGGTGGGAGGGCAGACACAATGGCATTGATGGCTTAGTGCCTCATCAGTACATTGTAGTGCAGGACATGTAAGTATAAACAACAAACAGCCCAGCAAACATTGTGACATTATATTAGTGTTGCAAGAACACAGACAATGTTGTTACAATGCAATAATGTTTGCAGGGAGAGAAGCACATTCATTTGCAGAATCATACAGCTGTGATGTGTTAAAGAGCACTATGTGAGATCTTTATACCCGCTGCAATAATGCTCTACAAGAAGTCTCCTTGCTGCAGGGACAATACTGATCTCCTACTGTCTAAGCTGTGCTTAAGCACATTACAATTTACAGTTTATTATATACTTCTGTTTATTCACACTATTATATTTCATAATCTGGTACTGACACTTTCACAACACACTTCAGACTGTTGCTACTCTTGATTGTATTCAATGTGAATCATCTTCATGTCATTTAATGTAAAACCAAATGCTGATCTTATGTAAAGGTCATAAATCCCTCTTAATACAGACACAAATGTAAATAGAGGCATTTTTATACTGCTACTTGACTACTTTGACATTGCTACGAGTCCCTCTTATTTCTGCCTAATCTAAGTAAGTTTGTGTGCCATAAAGTGCTGTCATGTTTAAAACAAACAAGTTTTCCTTTTCTTGTCACTTGTTCAGTGCTCATTCATACCTGTTATTTTATGTGTCTATGTACCAGAGTTTGGCCTGTTCCATGTTTTAATAGTTTTTGAGGTTGTCTGCTTCAGTGAGTATTTTAGGGCTCTCACATGATTTTGTAATGAAACGGTCCACTTGACCTAAGCCTGGCTCGTGTAATCAGACACTGGAATTTCATTTTTAAAGCCTCCCAGTATCAGAAATTCTTTACCTCTTTGCTCAGAGGGCAGTTTTTACCTCTGTACACAGAGGGAGTCTTTTCACTGGATCTAGTGTTGTAGTCCAGTCTCTGTCTCAAGACCATAAATGAGTGGTCTCTGTCTTGTCTTGCTCTCAGCCTCATTGGCTATCAGGGAAAAACTAGTTACTGCTCTTCTCATTAAGTATGCAGTCAAAGTTTTACTTGTAATAGTCTGATGTTAATCATGCAGTTACATTTTTGGCAACAAAGTTGGAATTATACTGAATTGTTACTATTATGTTATAATATTAGTATTATTATTTGATATAAAAACATAATATTCCACATTTAATAATACAAATGGATGGAATGGATGTTGATTGTGTGTATTTAGATGACGTCGTGTGTTGTTGACATCTGATAGAATTTTATAGAAGCACTCAAAATCATCACCATCACTTGCTTTTAAAATAATAATAATTAAAGCCTCTATATATTATGAAGTACAGTATAATATTATTTGTTTATGTGTAAAAAAAAAAAAAAAAAAATATATATATATATATATATATATATATATATATATATATATATATATCTATCACTTACAAGTGATTGTGCAATTAGTGTAATGTATCTTAAAAGATGTACACAACAATCACTGCAATACCCAACATACAAAATTGTGTCTCTTCTTGGCTCTTTATTTCCAATATTTTATTGTTTCTGATATCCGTTGCCAGTCATTTACATCTTTGACTGAGATTCAGAGCTTACTTGACTGAAACGGAATGGTTAGCCCATCAGTAGCACTCTTCCATCAGATTACTTAGAGCTTTGTCTCCTGTTGGCCCTGGTTAGCTCATCTTGGTCACAGTGGGGGTGCTTTTTTATTACATCACTGCAGTTCAAACCACTCTGAACCCTTCCTTAAACAAATCGTGCCCCCATGACAACTGCTGTCCAGGCAACCTGAGCCGCATAATCAACATATGATTTCTGTTGCTGAGAGGGTAAATCTAATGATACAGGTAAAGGGCAGAGATACCAGATCCAGAGAAAAGAAGCCATCCCATCATTTTTATGTATTTGTATTAATAATTCATAGTGCAGCTCTCTGCTGATGTGTATGTTCTTAGGTAATGGAGGTGACGGTGAGAGAATTTACAGGCCAGTATGTAGTGGGTAAGAGGCAGATGATGTCAGGCACTCTGTCCTGTAATGATCTACATTTAGAGAGCAAGGAAGTGGGTAGGATAGCTCCCACACAAGCAGGATATCCTCTGTAAATTCATCAGGAGTGCACTGATACAAAGTACAGAAATCATTCATCACATGATGCATATTACAGATTTAGTGCTATTTTAGAGATAGCACATGATGGTGAATAATTCCCTGTAAAATAAGATTTAGTGGGAGTATGCATGATGTATCATTCTTTTACAGTGTGCCTTAAGCTTTAGTATTAGATTTTAGCAGTGGATCGGACACACAAATGAACGTGTAAACTTTTAGATGTTTACTTCCATGCATTCACTTCTATGCTTTCACTTTCAATGATCAACTTCAAACATTGTGGCCAAATCGTTTGCATCATTATGGTGGCCTGTGGCAGATTTACTGTAATTGTATTTTCATTATGCTAGTGTCCGTGCAAGAAAAGTATTTTTATAAGCCTGAAAATGATACAAAGGACTTAATTTATTCATACATTGTTACTGTCCAAAGGAAAACAAGTACCTCAATTTTTGGAGGATTTTTGGTTTTCTATATAATATGCGTTCTTTACATTGTGTTCATAATTCATAATGATTGGACCAATAGGAATGCTCTAATACTACATCAAATAAAATATCTTTATATTAACCTCCATTGGAAGTAATGAAAGTTTTTGAATTTTTGTGTAAAGTTACCATTTTGGAGATACTTTTACTTTACACAGTGATCATATTTCCTTAAAATTTTTCACTACTTTTATTTTGTAACAGCTCCTTTGATGTATGAACATTTCAATATGAAACGTCTAGTAGAATGGTCTGAATTAAGTGTATATTAGCATATATTCAGAGTTTTACTCTTTCAGAAATATTTAGGACATTGCAGAGGTTTATTCCTATGACTGGACATTTTTTAGAAACATCATGCGTATGGTTGTGAAGACTCAGAATACACTTGATGCCACTTAATAATACTAAATGGTTACTAACTTTATATTCCATAAAGCAAATTTTATCAATAGTATCTACAGTAATGACTAGATGTGTTTGTGCTCCTGTGACCTGTTTTTCAGGGATGATGCCTTCTCAGACACATTGAGTCAAAAGGCTGACAGTGAGGCCAGCAGTGGGCATGGAGGAGATGAAAAATGCTCCAGTAGAGATTTGGGTTCTCCTACGGATAGACTACCTGATGCTTATATCAGCAGGTGAGACAGCATACACATCCATATACTAGTTAACTCTTCATACTTACAGAATTTAATGCCATTTTACAGAACAAGTGAAAGAGTTAAGGACATACATACGCTACATCTGCTCTTTCATTCTACTGACATCAAGATCTACTGTCCAGGGAAGTCTTTCCATAATATCGGACATCATTGCTTCGAGTATTTGATTGTACTCAGCAAGAACAATGTTAGTGAGGTCGGGATGTTGGATGATCACCACCCCACCTAATCCACAACTTGCCGACTCATCACAAAAGTATTGGATAGGGTACCGTCATCCCAGAGAACACAGTTACACTGTGCCACAGCTCAGTCCTGGGGGGCTTTATACCCATCTGGCCCATGTCTGCCATTAGGCATGGTGCCAATCGGTTCATCTTTATCTGCTCCAGAGAGTCCTATTCTATTGGCAGTAGTCTTCTACAGGGACTAGACGAGCTGTGTGTGGGCATTTGCATATCTATGTCAGCGATGGATGGAAATAGCTGGATGCATTAATTAGAAGGGTACCATACCTTGGGACATATAGTTTATATTGCAATACTGGATAGATTATGAGAACAGTAGAAAGAGTATTATACAAACTACTACAGTGCGAAAGTTGTAGAGATGTCACTCAGTGATATCAGTTACAGTCTATGCCATGCAGTTACTGTAAAGGCTTGATTATTGGAACATCTCCCAGTGTACCACAGCTCCCAATATTGCACGTGTAATCTTAATGTTCCAGTAAGTACTTGTATTCACTGTAATGCCAGTACACACTATATAAGCAGTTCAGAAGGCAGGGATAGGTCGGCATGTGTCCTCACATCTCCAACACCATTCATTTAACTGATTGTTGGTCAGAGCTTATCAGAAATCTAACGTAATGGGTGAGTCGGCAAACAAGCTTAAGGATACATTAGTGCCTGATTTTTCCTCTGCACTCAGCTTTCAGCTGAATATGAACCCATTCCCTTAACTTCCTATTTAGTAGCTTATTATCATAGTGGGTTTATGCACTTCTTATCTCATCAGAATGTGTTCTTTCAAATGATTGAGAGTGCAGAATGAGAACCTACTTTCCTCACACATGGACTTCATCCTCTTCCTACAGTCAGTCTCTCACTCCCATCTGTGACTCACAGCAATGTCTCCTCACTCCTAAATCATTCATTGCATTTGTCTTTATTTAGACTTTCTCCTCCTTCCTTGAGTACAGTTAAGAACATATTTCCTTCAGGAAAACAAGAGCTTCCTGTGTGGCTCAGTGGAGTACAGTAAACAGAATGGAAGTGATCAAGTCATAAAGTGTAGGTTTCCAATTATAAATTATCCTCCTTAAGATGGCAGAGCTGATGCTGCTAGAGAAGAGAGTCATTGTTACATTTAGAAACATTCAGTTGGTTACGTTTCGGTGCAGAAATAACTCAGAATGCTTTGTCATCTCAGCTCTGCAGAACAATAACTGGCTTGTTTCTGCTGTGCTTGGTTCACTGTTTTATGCGGCTAAAAGTCAAATGTTTGATCATCCACTTTGAACATAAAGTATGTAAACATCCATTCTATAGTTGTTTTCATGACTTGCCACAAAAACTTGGTGCATTTTTGTCTATTTGAAGTTCTTACAGCCGTGTGTCCATACCACAGGAGTGATTTGCTGCAGTGTACAGCACACTCTAGTGGTCAGCCTTGAACACTACACACTTCTGCTCTTTTCTGGATTGAAGAACTGCTCATCAGCTACTGTTGCAGATGCGTTAAAATTGGTCTCAGATCAGTACTAAACCAGCATCAGCCAACATACTGCTGCTGTAGTCTTCTTATTTAACCATCAGCTTATAATTATACTACTAGTGCATCTCCAAACATTTGAATATTGTGAAAAGGTTCATTTTGTGTTCACAATTTAATTTGAAAAAGCTCAACTGTCATATAATTTATATTCATTATGTGTAAAGTGACGTATTGCAAGTCTTTTTTGTTTTAATGTTGATATTGTTTGAATAATTTTCTCAATCTTCAAATGGAATATTGTAATGATTTGAGATTCTGGTTATAGTTATAAGTCATATTCACCAAAAAAAAGCTTGAAATGTCACTTTCAGGTGTAACACATTAAAATATGACAGTTTACCTTTTTCAGTTAAATTATGAACAGCAATCAACTTTTTCACAATATTCCTTTATTTAGCTCTGTAAAATAAAATAGCAGATGAACCTGTTAAAATCTCATTGAACTGATTACAGTTGGTCATGGCCTGCCAGAGTGATTATGAAGGCATGAATAGTTCTCATTATATGTGAATTAAGGAGAGATCCATTGATGGTCAGATTAAGCAGTAATGATGGTGAGGCAGCTTCTCACTAATTGACATAATTAACCGTGTGGAATTTTGTAAGAACATGGTGTGATATATTGTCTGATTGTTTTTATTAGTCAAAATATTTAGTCATTTACTACTTGAGAGTGCAAGCATTTCAAAACTGTTCTTCCTGCAACATTAGGCTTTTTCTGAGTTTATATTATATAAACTGTGATTGTGATTGTACACTAGTAATGCAGAAACTTAAATGCTTCAATTGATCAATTAGCATAAGTATGTACTTTATGGATGTTTATTCTTTTATATTTAATTTCTTTTTTTTTTTCAAATCTGGACATTTTTCCAGTTTATTTTGATGTACGGTCCAAGAAAATGAGACAAACTATGAAATATTACAAAATATATTAAAATATTACATTCAAATCATCGCTATTTATGAACACTAATGTAGTGTTGATTAAGAGTTCAGAATCTCCTCTTCCAGTCTACTGGTTATTTTTTTACATAATTGACCTGTCTGTGTATGCCCTATATTTACTCCACAATTTGTTGTTTTAATGGAGATTCAGCTTGCTGAATTTCACAACATGAACTAGCCATTCGGCTGTTGTCCCTTATCAGCTCTTCCATGCATATCCTACACACTGATTATAAATGGCTCACTGCAGTTGTGTTTCTATAATGATATACTTTGTTTTTCCCCTCTCTCCCTCAGCCGTCACAGGAAAAGGAGCGATCCCCCATCCCGCAGACCTCCAGCGCGACCCAGTGACGCCCACTGCATGGTCCATCCTTCCCAGAGCCATAGTAGCCATGGGAGCCATGGCAACCACAGCAGTCATGGTAGCCATGGTGGCCATGGTAACCCAGATCTGGGCTCCCCCGTGCTGGGCCACTACAGTCCGCGAGAGCTGATGAGGGGCCGGGGTCCCATACCCATGGACAGCCCAGAGAGACGAAGGCGCATGGGCCATGGCAGCCTGACCAACATCAGCCGACATGAGTCCCTGAAGAAGCTGGAGAGCCCCCCCATCCGCCGGTCCACCTCCTCGGGCCAGTACCCAGGCTTCTCTGAGTCGCACGGCAAGGGCCTGGACCCCGAGAGCATCGCACAGGTCAGCGGGAGGCGAGCGACGACGCCCCTCACACCATGCGCTGCAGGCCCTGCCCTGTAACATAGTCAGTGACTGCCTCCTGTTACTACTGATTCACTGCTCAAATAAACACACACATTTCTCACACTTCAGTTAGAGACTGCAGTCAAAGCACACTGTTATACAGCTGATACACAGAGCCCACCAAAGTGCAGCCCAGAGACAAGTATATCATCATTCACAAGTTGGGAGATCTCTAGTTTTCAAAAACAAATCTAATGTATAGAGTTTTTAGCTTTACCCCGGATGTATACAATCAGCCAAAACATGCTTGGAGTCTTATTTTTGCTTTTTTATTTTCTAACTGGAGCTGCAAGGCTAACATTGCTAATAAAATCAGTAGTCACCTAAATAGCCCAATTATTTCAGTAATAAATACATCATCACAACTTCTCTCAATCCACTCAAACTAATCAGCACAGACTTGTGATTTAAGACTTACTATGAATTTGATATAGATTTTTATCGTTAGCCTCGGAGTTCTAAAGAATTAAAGAAGCCAGTTTGGTATCCAAACATATCTTGATGATAGACTAAATCTGATGTATGTGGATAACTGTGGACAGACAGTTTCTTTAATACAAACAAGATCTGTCAGTTTGCCATAACATAACTTATTAAACTAGGTTTTATACCTTTTAACTTATTAACCAGGATTTCTAAGGAAAACTACTACGTATAATTGATGGGGATAATGTTTAAGACCATATTATCTTGGAAATAACCACCTTTGGAGCAGAAAATGTATGTACGAGTGCAAAAATTAGAACATTTTTCTCTTTTTTTTTTCTTTTCATAGTTTAATTCAAAAAGGTAAGCCATCATATAAGTTACGCTCATTACATGTAAAGTGACATATTTTAAGCCTTATTTGACTTAATGTTGATACTCTTAATGTTGAAACTCAAAATGCAAAAAGAAAAAAGGCTTTGTCACTTGTAACAAATATAAAATATGTCAGTTTACAAACCAGATTCCAAAAAAGTTGGGACACTAAACAAATTGTGAATAAAAACTGAATGCAATGATGTGGAGGTGCCAACATCTAATATTTT
>BRDA01003392.1:103801-114649 GCA_036984385.1 Crenuchus spilurus
TCAGTTTCTCTTGCTCTTTTTCTCACTCTTTGTTTATCTCTTTCTATATTCTCTTTCTCTC
Source organism: Crenuchus spilurus (assembly GCA_036984385.1). Classification (NCBI taxonomy): domain Eukaryota; kingdom Metazoa; phylum Chordata; class Actinopteri; order Characiformes; family Crenuchidae; genus Crenuchus; species Crenuchus spilurus. The sequence goes on from BRDA01003392.1 coordinate 103,863, forward strand.
TGTGTGTCTTTCTCTATATGTCTCTCCCCTTTCTCACTATTGTTCTTTTTCTCTCTCTCTCTTTGTCTCCATCTTTATATCCATCTTCCTCAGTTTCTCTTGCTCTTTTTCTTTCTTTGTTAGTTTTTCTATCATTTATCTTTCTGTTTCATTCTCACTCTTTCTTTCTATCTTTCTAACTTTTCTCTACCTCTTTGTCTTTGTGTCTCCCCTGTGCTGTGTTTCTTCTATATATCTTCTCTATCACTCTTTCTCTCTTTCTCACTGTTTTTCTTATTCTGTATTCTCTATCTCTCTCTCATCCCCCCTTCCCCCTCTCTCCCTCTCCCTCTCTCTCCCCTCTTGAGGACCTGTTTCCTGTCAAGCATGATTTCTGATGCTTTTTAGTTGTGATATGCAATTAACATTTTGAAGTCTTTAGAAAAGACTCAAGGCAATATTTCTGTAGTTTCACCAAACAAAGGAATGATGCCAATAGCCATGGACTCACCGACTGTTACTGTAAAATCTTCCATGTTATCATCCTGCTTCTTGTTGTGTGTTAGTGTTGGGATCTGATCTGGTTCATGTGGTTGAGACCAGCTAACTGCATAATGTGTAAACAACTCTTAGCATCTGAAATATATTTTTGTTAATTCACTTCTGTATGAAGTTATAATGGAAACACAATTCTATTACGCACACTGCAACTTTGTAGTGTTGTGTTGAAGACTGAATTGCATTCAAATATATGTAAATTAGGCAGTTACCAAATGTGCAGTTACATAGATGAATCAAAGTGGCCATTTGAGTGTTGATCATGATGGTTTGAGGGGAAATTGTTCTGTGCAGCCTTTGCCATCAATTCTAACAAGTTCTTTTAACACAGTGATTCCCAAAAAAAGGGAAAAAACACTGTTGGCATAGGTTGAACACAGACATATGTGTACATGTGTGTGTAAGTGTGAGTGTGTGGACTGCATCATGTGCTCATATAGAAGTTTAAGTTTATATACAAGTAAGAAATGTCTTTTTGAACCAATGTTGCAAGTTAGACTTCAAGGGAAATAAAATATGTATATTAAATATGATAATTAATTATTTTACCTTTTGAATGACTAACTGTTGAATTGTTATAACATTTTAATATAGTTTTTTGTAAGATGGTGTACAGTGCATTGCAGACAGAAAAGGCTTTATTAGATAGTGTATTTGTTTCAGGGTTTCATATGAGCCTTGAAAACCTATCCTTACACAATTGTGCACAGTAGCAGAACCTTCACTTGATTGCTGTTCTGTCAGTGTGTCCGTGTACGTCTGTAGTATGGACTTGTGAAAGTGCCTTTAAAAGTTTTAGAGGAACTTCAAACCAACGTCCTCTGTGCTGTTGCATTCACATCTCAGACCCAGTGCAGTGCATAGAAAAAGACAGTGAATACATTATTAATCAGTAAGAATGATCAAATAAAGATACTGCTTCTTCATTGTGACATTGCACTTTTATGTATAGGACTGTATATTTGGCATGTAACATCCTAACAAGTGGTAGAGCTCTGTAGGGGGGGGGGGGCGCTCCCTGCATTGTCTTTCTAATAAAGAACTAGTTTGGTCAGTCTGTTGTTGTCTTGTCGTATCATTTCCTAGGCTCGATCCTCACTGTTCTTTTTTGTTCTGAAACAGGCACTCCAACAAAAAGTCTAAACCCACAAAGTTTGATCGAGGTGTATCAAAGTGTACAAAAAAGCTATTTTTATTCACAAGCTAAGAAACACCAGCATTCCCTTTCCATCAGTTTCATCTTTCAGCCACAATTCTGAAGAGAATTTCTTGTAGGCTGGGATTTTTGCCACTGCTGGTAAGCTGGCTACGCTTCCGTACACCTGCAAATTCAGCTACTTCCATCACAGTATGGCCTTTGCCACATCCAAATGCAATCACTCTTTTTTTTCAGTCATTAACATCTACTTTATGACACATTTTCCACACATTGAACAAGATATTCACTGCACTGTCAATTCTCAATCTATGAATCCTGTCACAGACCTGGCAGGTATTTATAACATGATCATCCTCATGCAGTGCCATGTGAAGGAGCCTGAAATTGCCACACTTAATGTACTAATTTTTTTGTCCTGGAAGCTTATCGTGGCAAATGTAGCAGCTTGAATAATACAAAAGTATTTGTAAAAAAAAAGTTACTGTTTAAGTATAGCATAAACTTATCAGTTGACACTAACATTGTCAAAGGTGCATTTCCATTTCTAAATCCATCTGATAGTGGCTATTTTCTATGTACCAGCAGCCACAGCACCTGCACTCCATGCAAATTCACCAAAGCTAAGCAGGTCTGGGTCTTGTTCGTAGTTGGAGGAGAGAAAAGCTTGTGCGACTGATGGACGTGTTGTTTGTAAGGACAACAGGAGATGCTATTCCCAATGCCCTAGTCTAGTGATGGCAACACTACTGTATACATGGTGCTGGTTTTCAGATAAGCTGCTTCTTCAGTCAGAAAAAGATCCCTTGTCATTATTACTGCAACACTACAGGTCTTACCCCAAAGCCCTCATTACATTTCCCACTCCTAATCATTATCTTCAAAAACTGGTGGTGTCTCTCATCGCCTCTCTGTCTAATAGCTAATGTATGGTCAGTGTTCTGATGGACTGACTAATGTCACATCTTCCATGTCGATGTTGAACATGGGTGGTGATTAAGTGGGTGTCTCTTTAATCATCTGTCCCAAATGGCAAAGCACTTTGAGTGTCTAGTTCCATTGGTCACTGTGACCTTAGGCTCATATGTGGAATCTCCAGAGAGATTAACTCTAATACCATAGAGATGTTAGAATGGATCCAAATCTGGTATTCAAACATCAGTACCTGATCTCACTAATGCTCTATCGGCTGAATGCAGTTAAATTCTTACAGCAATATTCCAACATCTAGTCAATATCTTCCATGAGGAGTAGAGGCTGTTACTGGAACCACTAGGAAAAAATCAATACAAAACTCCACTGATCTCGGTACATAAAGGATAAGTGCTCCCATCATAATAAAGGGAGGATGTGGCATTTGTAGTTATCGGATGTCCTGGGCTAACATGTACCTATACCACTACTTACTGCAGGACGAATTAAGATGTGGAGCCAATTTCATACAATGGCATAAAACATCAGACACTTCTGCAAGAACTGCCAAAGCAACTTTCTGATCTCTTTTCACAGTAAATAAAACTGGCTGTTCTGCCTCAAGCAGAAAAAAACAGCTGTTCCCAGCACAGGTTAGACAAACAAGAGATCAATGATATCTTTGTTCTTCAGCCTGGGGCATAATTCTACTCCTTATCCTCTCTGTTGGCAGTGATTATGCTATTTTGTCTCTTCGGCATCTCCAGATGGAGGTGAAAGCACAACGCAGACCTCCAGCAGGTCAGTGACTCAAAAGAGATACCTTTTCTTCTTTCAAAGAGGACAGACTACTGCAATGAAGTGTTTGAGGCAGAATTGGAATTACTAACACAGAGTTCTGTTATTGTTATGTAGCTCAACTTAATTGGGCTGTAATTTCAATATAAATGTGTAGATGTGTAGTGTTTGGCCAGAAAAAAGAAAAAAAAAAGGAGTACAGAAAATATTTTCTCACCCTATCTGCCCAAAACTGCCCTCCCTATAATAAACCTACTCAAGGTTACATACCAGCTATATCAAGAGACAGAAAAGAACAGGACATTCTAAGAGGGTCTGAGAAACACTCAGGGATGATTTTTATAACAAAACGACTCTAAATCACACTTTGAATTTAATTCATTTAACATTTACAGTCTGAGACTGAGGTTAAATTTTAATTTAAGCAGACCAAGCCCAAATACACCATCATCAGCATTCAGAAGAACCAGAAGAGCTCTTTGTAGAAACCTCAGTGGTGAGGTTAAAAAAATGTGTTTAATAGGCTCATGATTTTATGACACACTCACATTATATTATTATTACAGGACAGTTTACATTCTAAAATGCTGAATGTTAGTAGAATTTTGGGCAACATACTTACAAAGGCTGGGATACGTATAACACACCAGACCATTTGAACCAAAGTTCTAAGGGGTTTAAAATTAAGCACTCATACTGCTGTTGGGGCCATACTTACCTGAGTGTCCTGTCTTTCAAACCACTGTTTTATAATCAATAGTGTATATATCACATCTCCTTTTCAACAGGCAGAATGAACAAATGAAAAAGAAGAATGGCAGGGGAGATGAGGGTGAGAGCCTATTGTTCACCAACACTGATCAGTCTCTAATAGAGGTCATCTGTGAGCAGAATTTTTAATGGAGGTTCTGAGGAAATCATAGCACCACTGTGTATAACAAATGTGAGACTATTCAGTTATTTTATTGTCAATTGCATGCTAATTTGCATAGTAAATTAATAAGATCTATACCTTGTAATGTAAGCTTGTTACAGTACATATGGTTTATAAATATGAGTTTGTTACATTCTGTTTGTAAATGTAATGGGTATAGCAGTTATCTCTTATTATGCAGTGAACTGCTATTTTCCATATAACATATAACTTTCTGAAACACTCTACAGCTTGTATGCATAGTTAATATAGTTAAAAAAGTCTAAAGTTTTTCTCACAAAATCAGTCCCATCCAGTGGAAATAAACTGTTCAGTATAATGAAATGAATATACAATTATTCAGATTTTAACTTTTAATGACATTTTCTACTCACTACTAGGTTTAATCATGTTAATATTCTGTGCTCCATTGATATCTTTCCAAAACAAAGTATTTCTCTGCTTAACAAGTGCAGGAACAGATAATTTCATTGAAAGATGAGTTTTCATTTGTGTGGTAAAATGTATGAAAATTAAGAAAGTCCAAAACCAATAAATTCAACTGATCAATGTTGTTCAATGGAATAACTCTCCCATATTAATTTCAAGTAATAATATTATTTATTTGTTTTAAAATTTGTTGTTGTTGTTGTTGTTGTTGGTAGTAGCAGCAGCAGAGGTCATAGTAATAGTAGTAATAATATAACTGCACAATATTTGGTTTTAGAATATCCAGATATTTAAAAAAAAAAAAACAATCCCAGGGTTTAATTGTAGTAACCAGCTGGACGTAAGTGATACACTCTAAAGGTGTGCATGTGTTATTCAAAACAGTCTGTGTTGTTAGGGGTCTGCCTTTGGGGAGTTCATGTGTAGGAGCAGGAGGAGATTGATACTATGGAAATGACCTTGCACTTATCATTTCTGCTGTCCAGCTGCACACACACACACACACACACACTGTTCTGGAGCTGGACATGTTTTTGTTTTTTCTTGATCGAGTGTGCACTAGTTTGTGGCACAACTAATAAGCATGTGTTAACTGCCATTATAAAACCATGATGGTAGTATAGTGTCAAAAAAACATGGTTCACTACATCAATTACCACATTTAAACATTGGTTTTACAGAACAATGGATTATTATGGTGTTAATGTTTTTTATCAACGTATTTTAAACTATAAGTGTTTTGTGATTGTATAGATCTGACTGGTGGCAATGAGGAACTAAAAAACAGTTGAACATCTGGGGTCTGTAACAATGATCCTCTGACAAAAGACACACAAATGTCGACTGAATGGCTGTAACTTTCTTGTTGGGGGGATAATATACACACATACATCTCTAAGACATCTGAGAGAGATTTGAACATTTTAAATTTTAAATGGACCTTATTTTGGTCTTGTAATCATCAACATTTGCAGATACTGGATTCATTCTAATAACATGTCTATTAGACATCTCTGAGATGTAAAAAAAAGGTTATTACATTGAAATGAAGGACTGAACTGCAGCTACTAAAGGTCAAAGTCTGTTGGTGATATCTCTGACACATACCGCAAATGAGCAGTCTGTTAATAGTATATGTTCCATAGTAATGGCCTAGTGATGCACCTGAATGATAGTTGACCATCACTGTACCAGTTCCCCAGGTCCAATAAATTGTTTATTTATTCACTTTGACACCTGATATCAGTGGACTGGAGCAAAAAATCACATTGCTATACTTTCATGCTATAGTGGGTCCAATAGAGACAATGGACAACTTTTGTTGGCCCACTGCCACTTGTCATTTTCTCAAACTTCCAGATGATTCTCAACTGCTATGTAGATACTGAACTCATGTCCGACCAACACAGGATAGGGAGAACCCGTATGGAGTGATGTATCCAGTCATTAGCTCCAGCTTTGCAGTATATCCCCCTTGATTTCTGTGCTATTGAAAAATAAATGGGGCAAGTGTTTGTCCAGGCAGTCAGCCATTGCACTTATTTAGGGTGACCAGACGTCCTCTTTTCCCCGGACATGTCCTCTTTTTGAGACTTAAAAAGAACGTCCGGGTTGAATTTCACATTCGTCCGGGATTTTGTTGTACTCGAGAAGCGTTTCGTTTACAAACTAGTCTCGCCTTCCTCCTATTCCGTTTTGTTTCGTTTGAGTGAGATGGAAATCCAGCTGAAATCCAAGCCGGGTTCCTTTTAGGCTGCCACAAGCTCATGATTGGCTCTGCCGTTTCTTGCTAACATGTGATTGGCCGTCGCTGCTGTCAGTCCCTCAAATGGAGTGTACAAATGTCAATATTTATTCATTATCAATAATAATAAAATCTGTGTTCAAGCAACAAAAAACTGTATTTGAACATGTAATACATTATACGCCCCCAACTTCCCCCCCGCGCGCTAAGGTGTCCTCTTTTTCATCAACTCAGATCTGGTCACCCTAACTTATTAGCCTCAAGCTAAATATGGACATAGATCAAACAACAACCGTTAGGGATGAATCTCGATGCACTTTACATTTTAAATGTACATTTAAAAGAGTAACTCACTGTATGTTCTAGCCTTCCTCCTATGCTAGTGCTGTTTCCTCCTAAACTGTCATTCTATTTAACACCACTGCTACGTGTTAAACAATGCTAATTAGCATACAACAGAGATTCAGCTCTAGGAAGTTTTCAGGTTCTTGGGGAATGTAACCCTGGATTTGACTGTTATAAGACTTTAAAAAAAAAAAAAAAAGGTATATGTTTGTTGGACAAACTGGAATACACCGTGTAATGTTTCAATGTGTTTACCACCCATAAAGTAACATTTTGGGTTTGTTAGCCTTTACACAGCATTGGTTTCTTTCACAGACAAAGTTCTCTACAGACTTCAAACTTTCTGCTAAGGTCAAGATGTAAGCAAACTGTTATGAACTCAATTTTAGATAAACAGACTAGTTGTCAGAGGTCATGATTCCAAACCTTTGAACGGTAGCGAAAAACTGCGCCACCAAGCGTTCAGATTTAACAGCCAGTTACAGTTTCAGTTTCTCAAAAGCGAGAACAAAAAAACTGAAGAGATTCAGGAAGTTCGGCAGAAGATAAACAGACTCAAACAGACTCGAGGACAAAATGGCAAAGCTGGTGTCAAACCACATTATGAGACTTCTGTGTGATAATCTGGGCTGTTTGGACTTGAGTCAGGTGGACAGTGTGGTGAAGCAGAGTTTCACAGTGGACGCTGGGCTGCTGAGAAGTCTGCTGGCTGATAGAAACAGCTTCGAGGTGGTGGAGCAGAGGCCGGGTACAGGAGCACTGCTGCTGGCCAGAACAGACCTGAGAATCTGCTCCAAACAGGACGACTGCAGTGGATGTGAACAGCTGCACCTGTGTAGGTATTTGGTGTGCGGAAGCTGCAAATTCGGGTAAGAAGTCAGTCTTTTCTGTAATCATTAACTTAGAGTCTCAGCACAGTGTTTATAGTAACACTTTCTGGTCAATAATACTGCTTTCCCTGGACAAAAATACAACTAAACAAAACTGTGTTTCAACTTAAATAATTATGATACCAAAATTAAAATAAAATTCAAAATATATATTTTGAAGGTTTGGACAAACATTGGGTACATGTAATGACATTTTGACCCATAACAAACACCTCTAATATCAGTACACTGATACTCTGTGTGGTACACTTTGTTTACATTCTCAATTCTGACTCTAAATCACTTTGTGTTTTGTGTACAGTCTGATTCTGACTCTAGTGAAGTAATGCATTTATTGAATTGTACAGTGGACTTGCCTTACCTGTTGGAGTTCCATCAGCTGACTATTACGAGTTTCTGCCTTTCTGGCTGGTAGACGTTTCTGAGTTTCTGTCCCTTTTCTTATCGTCTCCTGTCTCTTTTCTCATTTGCATTTTATATGGAGGAAAATACTTTTGTCCTACTTCTGCAATTATAAAATAATAGATCAACAAACATGCTTCAGAGATAACTCTTTTCAATGAGCCCTGATAATGGTTGGTATCATATTCTGATTGATGTCTGGATGAAGTGCTTATCTTAAATGTGATGTGAAAAAGCAAGTTTTTTAATACACTCATGACTTATTCCCAAGCACATTTATCAGTGGAGTAATTGGACAACCCAAGTTTCATATCTACTCACTGCTAGGGCAGCACCAGAAATGGAAGCATCTCTGCCATGACCCAAAAGTGAAAGTGCACACTCATTGGCTACTGTTGATTGGCTACACACACAGGAATTTGACCATTGTGTTGAACACATTAGTGCAGTGAAACACACACACACACACACACACACCAGTGGGCAGTGTGGCATGGCTCCCAACCCTGTCCATGTCACCCATGGAGCATCTGGGGGGTCACTTCAATTGTGCCCTTCAAACCAGGGATCAAAGCAGTGACCTTCCAGTCATAAGGCCAGTTCCCTAACCTCAAGCCCGCAATATACCAGCAGAGTCACACACATGACACAGCACTTGAGCCAGGCTCACAAATATACAGTATAACAGACACTGAACTGCCACCTTCTTTTCCTCATAGAACTGAGTGATAGTTCTTCATGAGCTTTGATTCTCTGACATGAAGAGCTGTTCTCTGGTTTGGATACGTTGCACTTTGTACCAGAGTACCGCAAGGCATACAGCTCCTCTTCCCTGCCAGTTTACATGCCATACTAGCACCTTGCTACTGTGGGTACTGTGGGTTCTGCAACCATCCCCACTCAGGTTCTTCAGGGTCCTCAGACTCCTCACTCTCAAACACCACCACAGGCAGAGATTGACTTTCAGATCCTCAGAGATTGACTTTTATACTGTATATACTACAAACCGGATTCCAAAAAAGTTGGGACACTAAACAAATTGTGAATAAAAACTGAATGCAATGATGTGGAGGTGCCAACATCTAATATTTTATTCAGAATAGAACACAAATCACAGATCAAAAGTTTAAACTGAGAGAATGTATCATTTTAAGGGAAAAATATGTTTCAAAATTTCATGGCGTCAACAAATCCCAAAAAAGTTGGGACAAGGCCATTTTTACCACTGTATGGCATCCCCCCTTCTTCTTACAACACTCAACAGATGTCTGGGGACAGAGGAGACCAGTTTCTCAAGTTTAGAAATAGGAATGCTCTCCCATTCACATCTAATACAGGCCTCTAACCGTTCAATCATCTTGGGCCTTCTTTGTTGCATGTCAAGGTGAAAGATCTGGACTGCAGGCTGGCCATTTCAGTACCCAAATCCTTCTCTTACGTAGCCATGATGTTGTGATTGCTGCATAATGTGGTCTGGCATTATCTTGTTGAAAAATGCAGGGTCTTCCCTGAAAGAGATGACGTCTAGATGGGAGCATATGTTGTTCTAGAACCTGAACATAGTTCTCTGCATTAATGGTGCCTTTCCACACATGCAAGCTCCCCATGCCACAAGCACTCATGCAACCCCATATCATCAGTGATGCAGGCTTCTGAACGGAGCGTTGATAACAACTTGGGTTATCCTTGTCCTCTCTGGTCCGGATGACATGGCGTCCCAGTGTTCCATAAAGAACTTCAAATCGTGACTCATCTGACCACTGAACAGTCTTCCATTTTGCCACACTCCATTTTAAAAGACCCCTGGCCCAGTGCAAACGTCTGAGCTTGTGGAGCTTGCTTAGAAATGACTTCCTCTTTGCACTGTAGAGTTTCAGCTGGCAACGGCGGATGGCACGGTGGATTGTGTTCACTGAAAATGCTTTCTGGAAGTATTCCTGAGCCCATTCTGTTATTTCCTTGACAGTGGCATTCCTGTTTGAGGTGCAGTGGCGTTTAAGGGCTCGGAGATCACGAGCATCCAGTAGAGTTTTATGGCCTTGACCCTTACGCACAGCGATTGTTCCAGATTCTCTGAATCTTTTGATGATGTTATGCACGGTTGATGATGATAACTTAAAAGTCTTTGCTATTTTACGCTGGGTAACACCATTCTGCTATTGCTGCACTATCTTTCTGCACAACAATGGTGGAAGTGGTGATCCTCTTACCATCTTGGCTTCAGAGAGACACTGACACTCTGAGAAGCTCTTTTTATACCCAATCATGTTGTAAATTGTCCTAATTAGTGTTAATTGGTCTTACAGCTGTTCGTTATATGCTCAATTTCCTTTTTCCAGCCACTTATTGCTACTTGTCCCAACTTTTTTGGGATTTGTTGACACTATGAAATTTAGAATCAACATATTTCTCCTTTAAAATGTTACATTTACTCAGATTAAACTTTTGATCTGTCATCTATGTTGTTTAGGGTTTTTTCAACCCTGTTCATCGTTATTCACCGACCTTTTTCCTTTAACTCGTATATTGCTTGTCGACATTCTGGTTAATTGTGATTAATCCTGTTAAATGTTGTACTAACCCATATTTTTCTCGAAGAGTCTCACAGTCACAGAGAGACTTCGGTTCTACCATTCTCCT
>BRDA01003394.1:291-13238 GCA_036984385.1 Crenuchus spilurus
AGAAGGAGAGACTGGAGAAGGAGAGGCTGGAGAAGGAGAGACTGGAGAGAGAACAAGCTTTGGAGAAGGAGAGACTGGAGAGGGAACAAGCTTTGGAGAAGGAGAGACTGGAGAGAGAACAAGCTTTGGAGAAGGAGAGATTGGAGAAGGAGAGACTGGAAAGAGAACAAGCTTTGGAGAAGGAGAGATTGGAGAAGGAGAGACTGGAAAGAGAACAAGCTTTGGAGAAGGAGAGACTGGAGAGAGAACAAGCTTTGGAGAAGGAGAGACTGGAAAGAGAACAAGCTTTGGAGAAGGAGAGATTGGAGAAGGAGAGACTGGAAAGAGAACAAGCTTTGGAGAAGGAGAGACTGGAGAGAGAACAAGCTTTGGAGAAGGAGAGATTGGAGAAGGAGAGACTGGAAAGAGAACAAGCTTTGGAGAAGGAGAGACTGGAGAGAGAACAAGCTTTGGAGAAGGAGAGATTGGAGAAGGAGAGACTGGAAAGAGAACAAGCTTTGGAGAAGGAGAGATTGGAGAAGGAGAGACTGGAAAGAGAACAAGCTTTGGAGAAGGAGAGACTGGAGAAGGAGAGACTGGAGAAGGAGAGACTGGAGAAGGAGAGACTGGAGAAGGAGAGACTGGAGAAGGAGAGACTGGAGAGAGAACAAGCTTTGGAGAAAGAGACGCAGGAGAAGGAAAAACAGGAGAGGGAGAGACTGGAGAAGGAAAAACAGGAGCAGGAGAGACTGGAGAAGGAAAAACAGGAGAAAGAACAAGCTTTGGAGAAAGAGAGACAGGAAAGGGAGCAAGCTTTGGAGAGAGAGAGAATGGAGAAGGAACAACAGGATAGGGAGAGACTGGAGAAGGAAAAACAGGAGCGGGAGAGACTGGAGAAGGAAAAACGGGAGAAAGAACAAGCTTTGGAGAAAGAGAGACAGGAAAGGGAGCAAGCTTTGGAGAGAGAGAGAATGGAGAAGGAACAACAGGATAGGGAGAGACAGGAGAAGGAAAAACAGGAGAGGGAGAGACTGGAGAAGGAAAAACAGGAGTGGGAGAGACTGGAGAAGGAAAAACAGGAGAAAGAACAAGCTTTGGAGAAAGAGAGACAGGAAAGGGAGCAAGCTTTGGAGAGAGAGAGAATGGAGAAGGAACAACAGGATAGGGAGAGACAGGAGAAGGATCGACTGGAGAAAGATAGACAGGAGAGGGAACAAGCTTTAGAGAAGGAAAGACAAGAGAAAGAACAAGCTTTGGAGAAAAGGAGATTGGAGATGGAACAAGCTTTGGAAAGGGAAAGATTGGAAAAGGAAAGACATGAGAAGAAACAAGCTTTGGAGAGGGAAAGGCAGGAGAAGGAAAAAGCTTTGGAGAGGGAAAGGCAGGAGAAGGAAAAAGCTTTGGAGAGGGAAAGGCAGGAGAAGGAAAAAGCTTTAGAGAGGGAAAGGCTGGAGAGGGCAAGACAGCAGAGGGAGCAAGTTTTGGAGAGGGAAAGACAGGAGAATGAGCACACTTTGGAGAGGGAAAGACTGGAGAGTGAGAGATTGGAGAAGGAAAGGAAGGAGGAAACTATTTTAGAGCAACAAAAAGCTTTAGAGCAAGGGAATCTGGAACAAGCATTGTCACAGGAAGGACAGAGTGAAAAAGAAAGTGGGAAAGCTGGTCAGTCCTGCACAATGGCTTATTCTACTTCTCTTACCAGTATATCACTAGGTAGAGCAATGGAAGGTGAGCACACACAACCTGCTGTCACAGATATTCAGTCTGAAGAGCCTCATTCTCCCACTCTTAAAACAACCTCATCTTCACAGTCCTCCAGGAAATTTCGTCTTCTCCGAGATTCTGTGAAAGATTCCTCATCACCAGTACACACATCCTCTGTATTAAAGAGGCCTCAACCCTTCTCAGACAGTCTAGTGCCAAAGACTGCATTACCCATCCACTCACCAAGCCAGTCAAAAGAATTAGTGAAAAGTGAGGAACATGTGTTTCTGAGTAGTCCAACATCAAAACAAACCTCAAAACAAAAAGTACCTTATGAAGACAATAAAACCGATATTGCTGGACCAGTGCAGACAAAATTGCAAGAAGAACATAAAGTTGCCATCATCTCCTCTGACGCATGCTGCGAAAGTTCAAAGAATGAATCAAGCCAAAACTTTGAGCATCAGATGTCCAAAGAAAGAGTTAATATACGGAAAATCTCTTCATGTCCTCGTTCCTCACAAGAGCCGCAAGAGAAGGAAAGGAAGAAGGAGAAGAGAGAAAGTCAGCTCTCATCCAACAGTGACTCTTCTTCTGAATCAGACTCTGTGTCCTCATCTTCATCAAATTCCTCAGATTTTTCTTCTTCCTTACGGGAAAAAGTTATCTCCACTGCAGGTGGTCTGAGGGTGAGTACAGGTTTACAGGTTTATTCTGCATGCCTCGACTTGATCTTTATCTCGCTTTTCATTGTCTAACATTGTGGAAGCACAAATTAGCCTTCAGGTTTATAGAATATAATAGATGTTAACCTTGCTTTGCATGAGTCACTGCAGTGGCAGGTTTTACTAATGGTTGCTCATGTAGACTGAATGCCCGGGAACCCACCATTTGTGTCACTTAAGTAAGAGACTATGTGCAGGTGGTCTTTTAGTGAACCTCACTGACCATGAGTTAATATTAATGTTCAAGCTGAATATTTCTTTTAAATTGCAAATGCTAGTAAAAATATAAAGTTTGCACTCTCAAACCTCAGGTAAATGTTTATGTTCACATCCTTCAAGTAACACATGAGAAAGGAGCTCAACTCTTTAAGATCATCTTTTTTTGCTTGAAGATCAGAAAAAGCTGTGTGGAGTCCACAAAATCTGTGACTCTTCCTCTGAATCCGATTGGTAGTTGACATGTAGATTTCTTTTACTCTGATTGGTAGTTTGGCTGATCTGACTATGATTGCTGTAGGGTTGGGCAGTATTAGTTTTTCATACCTTGGTTTAGGGAGAGCACAGAGAGAGGGAGAGCACAGAGAGAGAGAGAGAAAGAGAGAGAGCTCGCAGCGAGAGAGAGAGACAGAGGGTGCGCAGAGAGAGAGAGAGCACAGCGAGACAGACAGAGAGAGAGAGACAGAGGGCGCGCAGAGAGAGAGAGGGCGGGCAACAAGAGAGAGAGACAGAGGGCGCGCATCGAGACAGAGAGAGGGAGAGCACAGCGAGACAGAGAAAGAGAGAGGGCGTGCAGCGAGACAGAGAGAGAGGGCGTGCAGCGAGACAGAGAGAGAGGGCGTGCAGCGAGACAGAGAGAGAGGGCGTGCAGCGAGACAGAGAGAGAGGGCGTGCAGCGAGACAGAGAGAGAGAGCACAGCGAGAGAGAGAGAGCACAGCGAGAGAGAGAGAGCACAGTGAAGACAGAGAGAGAGAGGGTGTGCAGTGAGACAGAGAGAGAGCACAGCGAGAGAGAGAGGGCGCGCAGCAAGAGAGAGCACAGCAAGAGAAAGAGAGAGAGCACAGCGAGAGAGAGAGAGAGAGCACAGCGAGAGAGAGAGAGAGAGCACAGCGAGAGAGAGAGAGAGAGCACAGCGAGAGAGAGAGAGAGAGCACAGCGAGAGAGAGAGCACAGCGAGAGAGAGAGCACAGCGAGACAGCGAGAGAGAGAGCACAGTGAGACAGAGAGAGAGAGGGAGAGACAGAGAGAGGGCGCACAGCGAGACAGCGAGAGAGTGTGCAGTGAGACAGAGAGAGAGAGACGTTCACATTCATTCGTGACTCAGTGAATTTGTTTTGCTTCTATCTAACGAAATTAAGACACTGAAATTAACTTTAATATGATCATCAGAGCGGGAATCGCAACGTACGTGCAGATTCACTCACACTCACTCACACACTTTCTCACACACACACAACACACACACACACACACACACACAACACACACACACACAACACACACACACACACACACACACGCAACACACACAAACACACACGCAACACACACACACACGCAACACACACACACACGCAAACACACACACGCAAACACACACACACACACACACGCTGTGAGAGAAGCAGACGGAGGACCGGTTGTATAAATAAGACAGAATAACTTTACCAGAGACCGAAATAAACAATTACTTGTTTAGTTTTAAAATAAATGGATCAAGTGTGTGTGTGTGTGTTTTTCTGTGTGTGTGTGTGTTTCTGTGACACTGGTGCTGTTTTGCTGACGTGTGAAGGATGTTTAAGTCCCAGTTTTAATAGACTTCTTTTTTAAATTTGCCGCATTACATCATGTGACTAATACGGTCATAACTTTTAGATGCCGTCACCATATTTAAATACTGCGGTATAACTAAATACTTTTCTACCGCCCAAGTCTAGATTACTCCCACCCAGTTCAAATCCGACAGAACCTTTCTCTGCAGTTTTGAAACACTTTCAACAGAAAAAGTCTTACATAATGATAAATAAGTGTAGACTGAGAAGTATCATTCACCCCCCCCCCCCCCCCATCAACTGCTAGTCCTTCTGTGCTAAAATGACTGTGTTGCCAAAACTTTCTGGAGAGTCATTTCCTTTGATCGTTGTATGTAAACTCATCTTTAATTTTTCATTTAACCCAGTACATCCTTCTCGTCACCTGTGGTGTGATCATCCATTATTACTGGTGAACTTCATTTCTGGTTTCTCTGAATCTCGGGTGCAGTTTTGAATACCACTGTAAACTTAAGTATCAAGAAAGGGAGAAAAGATTTCAATATAAATGAATTAAAATGACTCACTAGACACCAGCCCTGGGCTTCATGGGTTACACTAGTTTTGGGATGAGTTGCTGTGCACCCAGCATGAGTGCTTGTACCTGTTTATCATTGCACACATAAATAGAATTGTTTGGTTCACTGGAGGTTGGTGCTTAGATGATTTCACACATAACGTCAAACAGTAGTAACGGCATTTTTGGTGGTTTATTTTGTAGTAAATGGTGATAAAGTGCATCGTCATGGACTTGTATATAAAATGTACTGTGCTGCCTGATGAGAAAATAGGTAAAAATGTATTTTTGGCTGAACTTTTGGTTAATAATGAAGTATCTGTAAGAATGAATGGAAGGTGTTTATTTGGTTAAGCACAGAGGACAAGAAAATGACAGATAATGTTATAGATGTGGTGAGGCTGGAAATTCAGGAGTGTAAGACTGCTCACAGCTGTACTGTAGAAAACAGGAACTTTTTGATCACTGTGCCTGAGTAACAAAGGCTGCTCCTTCACTAAAGCTGATGAGCCATAACATTAACACCACCTCCTTGTACCTGCACTTGTCCCTTTTCTCTCCACCACCCATACAGGTGCACTTTGTACTATTTCTCTGTATACTGTCTTCATCCTCTTATTATGGTCAGGACCCCCACAGAGCTGGTATTGAGTGGTGGATCATGCTCAGTGACACTGATGTGGTGGTGGTGTATTAATGTTAGAGTGGATAACACACAGCAGAGTTTTTGGAGATTTTAAACACCTCAGTGTCCCTGCTGCACGGAGATTAGTCCACCAACCAAAAGTACCCATCCAGCAGTGCCCTGTGGACATACTGAAACATATGATCAAAAGCAAACTTGTAACACATTCAGAAATCAGTATTTGGTGGAATCACATTCCAGAGGTTTTCAGTGGGGTCCAGGTTTGGTGATTGTGTTGGACATTTGAAGTCTCTCAAACCAGAATCCACAGAAATATCTTTGTGAGACAGAATTGTGGATAAGCTAATGACTTGCTCTTATTGGATGCATGTCTTAAATATTTTTATGTCCTCTTCATTTGGAAAAGACCAAGGGGGGGTCCTTGCCTAAGACGAAAGACATGGACCAGCCTGTGAGTGTCACTGACACACCTGTCACACCACAACACAGAAAACATGGCTTCACAGAGGAACAGGAAGTGAACAGTGAAGACGTCATCCCGAGCAAGGTTAGGCAAAGAATGTTATCCTCACATTTGGTCACAACTTTCATTTACCTCCAAAAAGGGCACAGAAATGAGATGGTTTTCCTTTGTGGTCTAACACTTTTCCTTTCACATGCAAATCCCACATAAGCCAACGAGGGCAGTAAAATGGGCCGGGTCGTAAAACTGCTTCACCAAGGAGCTGAATATGCCCTCCAAATGTACCTAAAGCAGCACTTGTTCTGTAGTTACAGTTTCAGTTTCTACCCGAGGTCACGCACTTCTCTAGCATACCGTGCAAATCATCGCTTACCTTCTTTTGCGCTCTCTTCTCTTCCTCAGTTCTTTCTTCAGTTCAAACTTTATTTGAAGTATTTTTAAGATATTTGTCACTTTTATAGCAACAGTGCTACTTGCCTAAACATTTGTCTGAAGGCACAAAGGTTTGAGAATATTAGGAAGTGAATTGTTGGACTGTATCTCATCATGTCTCAACATTTGAGACTATATGAATAACTAAAAGTCAAATTTGAAGAGCTTTGTCAGCGTTACAGATATATGACAGTAAACATAAAAATAAAAAACATTCACAACCCAGAAAGAGAGTGTGTGTGTGGGGGGGTGAGATCACACTTTGGCGTCCCCTCCCTTAACTCTATTGAAGCAGTTCTGCCTTTATGCAGATTATATGTAAATGAGACAGTATGTCACTGGATGTTCTATAAATGTGACTCTATGAGTGAGACTAGTTAACGTCTTGTTGTTGAGCTCTGATGGCTCCAGCAGGTCTCGTCTCCTGGCCATAACACTGCAAATATCCTGATAACCTCCTTCAGCAGAGCCTGACAGTATAAACATCTACAAGACCTCGTGACCCGACTAAAGAGAGAGGCTCACATTCCTGTAAATGATTAAGTTACGAGTCAGAAATAATAAGTAATTAAGTAATAAGTCAGAAAAAGAGTAAAACTTTGTAAAATTCTTATTAAAAAGAGTGAGAGAGGCTGGTTATCTCCAGTCATTGTCTTTAAAACAATGAAACATTGATCTTTCCATTGTGTAAAGAGTTTGTCATCGTCCTCAAGTTGTGATGGTTCATTAGAGAAGCAGTTTTCCATTAAAAAAAAGACTTTTTCTGCCTTGTGTAGTCTGGAATTAATTTCATGAACTTCCTTGTTACTTAATGCACACTTAAACATGGCTTGTCCAGACTAGGGCTGCCACAAACGATTATTTGTATAGTCGACTAATCACCGATTATTTTTTTACCATTAGTCGACTAATCGGATCATACGTTAATTGAATATAAAACATACAGCTTATCGCACTAGAATGCAGCTGCTATTATATAACCGTCCATTAGATTTCAGCTATATGCTAACTAAAAATAAAAACAATTAAGGCCATAGTTCATTAAACCTTTAATGAAATATGCAGCAACAAACAATTATTTAACTGTTTAGCATAAAGTGTAAACATAGCACTGAAACATAACGTTAGAAACGTTAGCATTAGCATTGCTAGTCAAACACATGACTGTTATAACGTTACAGAAAACACATGAATGTGTGCTAAGGCTAATGAATCAAATCGTCATCGCTAATGTTCACTTTTACAGCTATAAATATGAGTAAGCAGCAAGTTAACTCTCTGTTTACGCTCTGTTTAGCAGCTAACTAGCAAGTTAGCTTACTGAGATGACAGTCCCTCTTCATCATTGTCACAATCAGCCACAACAGCTTCCTTTTCAGGTGCTCGTGCATCGCAGTTGTGCTGCCGTGGAAGACAAGTTCTGCACACGTTTCTCTTTCATTCTCTTAAAATGATCCCACACTTTTGAGCTCCGTTGCCGGGTAACCATGATGAGCCTGTCTTTATAACGTCCTGTGACGTCATCCACGGCCTACCCCGGTTACCACTACTGCGCATGTGCGTCAAGCACAGAAAGGCAGACGCAGCAGTTTGGAGAGAAAACAAAAGTAAAAAAAACAAACAAACAAACGACGCATCGACTATTAAATTAGACTATTAAATTATTATTTTAATAGTCGACATAATCGTGACTAGTTGACTAATCGTGGCAGCCCTAGTCCAGATTTACACTCCTACCTCTTTCTGTTTCACATTTGAGCAGTTTTATCTGCTGTTTAAAATGAGGAGCATTTTTAGGTGAATTACTTTATTTAAAAAGTTATTGCCTTTTTAAGACATTTGTATAGAGTAGTAGTAACAGTACAGTGGAACCTCAGTTTTCATCATTAATCTGTTCTAAAGTGTCTGATGATCACCAAAACAAACAATAACTGAAGCAATATAAGAAATAATGTAAGTCTAGTCAATCTGTTCCAGACAAAATATGAACAAAAAGACATTTTAAATAGAATAACTATAGTTTTACACACAGAACACACTGAGAAATAAACACTAAAGACTAATGAAATGGATAAATGAGCATTTAACATCACTCTCACAGGTTTACGCTCTGTTTTAGAGAGTGCTGGTGTGGTCCAGCTGCAGCCTTTGTTTTGTACACCTGTCCTCTGGGTTCTCAGGTGGTAGTGCTGTGCGCTGTCGCCTTAGTGTGACGTGTTTTATTTTGAGCATCATCAATGAGAAACAAAGCCAGAATGAATGATGAATACATGGTGGAGTGATGAACATGTAGGTGGATGCTTTGTTTTTGTGACATTTGCGTTGTTTCATGTGGGCACGCTGAAAAAAAAAACGGTCGGATGAAGGATAACTGGGACAGTTTCCCTGAAACAGTACAGCAGTAGTACATGTCCCACTGTGCTGTAATTCTGTAAAGCCCTTTTTTAAACAAACTGAACTCGTGTTTTCAGTAGGGTTAATAAAATAAGTGGTAAAGTAGTTCAGCTTGTAGATAATTGATTGTACTCTCCATGCTTTTCAGAAAGCTCACCTCAGGTTGCTGGATGATAAGAAGAGGAAAGGAGACTTTGGAAAGGAGGAAGCTAGACCAGATGCTGAAAGGTCTGAGGAGAACAAACTACAAGCACAACCTTTACTGAACTGCACTTGTTATGATGAAGCCAGTATACAGCCGCTTAGCTTTGTGTTTGTGCTCAGCGGCACAGACAGAGGCTTATGTAGACGGCTCACTGGGCATTGAGCAGACCTTTTATAGTCGTTTTTAGTCGTAGTGACACATCAGTTATAGAATAAAACGTCTCCACACTCAGGACACACACACACATACATATTTAACCTTTACTGCTGTTTTCTCTTTGTGTCGTTCAGCCCTGCAGCTCTTAAACCATGTTTTACTGAGATCTGAGTGATACGGCTCTAAAGTCATGTTTAAGTGAATTTCCTGACCTGTATACATATCAGACATCATTCTCATCATATCACACTTTTCCACACGTTTCCCCCTGTTTTCCTGTCTCCTCCTCTTCTCCAGCAGCAGTGCAGGGATGGCAGAGCCTGAGAAGGCGTCAGAGGGTGCTGAGGAGGTAAGAACGTTAGGAGTGTTAATACTTATTCACTCGTCCTCTCTTTCCTGCACGTCCTTATTACAACCCAGACTCATATCTCATCCCATTTCTTCCTAAGCTGAAGACTCTTAAACTCATAAACCTGTTTTTTTCTTTACTTCACTTACATGCAGCATTGTGCTCGAGGTATTTATGTGCTGGTTGTGAACTTTCCTGATTGCTGTCCTTGGCAGAAGCAGCAGGGGGCGCTCTCACTCTTGCTGATGTTTGAAACCCCCCCATTCTTTGTTGTAAGGTGATCATGCCTCTTCCTGTTGTCCCAAATGGTACCTTCATACTGCTATCACTACCACTGTCAGTACCACTTTCCAAGCTGTACCAACGCTATACCTGATAGTCCCCATCACTCTGCACTGCAGTGGACCTTCAGTCTACACACATGGAGCAGCTGCTGGATATCGTGATTGAAGGCCACTGTCTTGCCATCCTCAGAGGACATTTCTCTCCTCTAAGTCAGACAAACGTCTGGTTTAACAGATGTTAGCATAAACATGGACATTTAGGCTGATTTTTAACATCGTGAGGTCTTCAGAATTAAGCTTTAGTTAATGGAACCTTCACAATATGGTCCCAAAGGGACTTTCTCTGGACTGCTTCAGGTTCCATGATGTCTCTTAATTCTCTTCATTGATGAGGATGCTCTGGACAGTCAGGGTATCAGGACTCCGGACGTCTGCTCTTATTGGATTTGACTTTTCTGTTTCTGGACAGGAGAACTCAACCAGCCTGGTGTCTTAGGTCAAATGAGAGACTGAGAGCTGCTCAAGTGTCATCTCACTAGTGATGGCAAACAAATCCACTTTTGATGTGAAAGACTATCTACTGACGTTTTTAATGACACTGTGACTTTTTGGACACTCAGAATTGTGCTTTTCCTCACCAACAAAACACAGATTCACCAGCACAGTTACAGTTTGGTGCTGAAATGGAAGAAGACAATAAACTACAAGCACGACCTTTACTAAACTACACTTATGATGAAGCCAGAATACAGCCGCTTAGCTTTGTGTTTGTGCTCCCTGCTGCAGTGTTAGGGATCGTCTCACAATTAGCAGAAGATGGTCTGATCATAGTGTCAGCGCCTTAGTCTGTTGAGCCACTTGGAGCCCATAATTGTTTCTGATAACTGAGGAGTTTACTGTACAGTGCAGTGGCAGGTGACGACTGGATGGGCGCCGGCCTCCACTCCTATAGCCATGGATATTAGTCATCAGACCTGAACACTCGTCTGCCTGTGCTGTAATCATCCCTGTCAGTGTTTTACACACAGACTGAGATATTTAATCACCATTTCATCAGCAGACCTTCGTCTGTGTTATTCAGGTAAAAAAGGAAACCAGACTATTCCTCAGGGTAACAGGGAAGTCTCAGTGGTGAAGACTGCTGAATTTAAGCTACAGCCTTTCTTTAAGAGCACATGTTCACTCTATAAACAGACAGCAGTAGTTTCCTGTGCAGGTTTTTGTAAAGCGATCTGTCTCTTTAGTCTTAAACAGGCTGAATGGACGACTTTCTGAATTCTCTTTTCTTTTCATCTCATGTTTTCTTCCTTTTGTCATTTGTAGGTATATCCTTTCCACCTGTCTCACCTTTCTCCCTTGGCTGGGGTGTGTTTATTTTGTCTTTGTTGCAGGGCGCCACCCCTAAGGCTTTTGCGGCCCGTCGGATCTCTTTGAGCAGTGAGTGTCTGTGCATTATTCTCTCTGAAAGGAACACGTTTGACTTCTTCAGACACTCAGAAAAGTGTTTTTATCTCTAAAAGCTACACTTCTGATTAGGGCTGAAAGATTCATTACTTTTGTGTTGAAATGGCCATTTCAGAGACTGCAGTCTTCAGATCATAAGAGCTGTGTGTTTTATTTAAAATGTATTAATGATAATACCACTATTGTGCTGCAGGAGACCTCCTAACACCACTTTATAAGAAAGTATAGGGAGGGGCTTGCTGCTCATTAATGCTGCGAGTCTCCTGCGGCTTTGGTTTTGATAAGAACATGACCAGGGCTGTTTTAGACTTGGGGTTTAGGATTTTTACAGTCCTGTAGGGTGAACCAGGCTTTAAAATATCTTTAACTTACTGTTATGATGCATAATCACTCAGGTCCAGTCCCTGACTCTGCAGTAGTGCTGATTTGAAAGATACATGATGTGACTTTCTGGACTCTGTCCACAGGCAGTAAGCCATCACCTGGTGCAGGAAGCTCAGAGGGTGAGACTGAGGCTGTGACTGGAGCAGGCAGGAAGAGGAGATGGGGATCAAGCACAGCTGTCACTGCCAAGAAACCGTCAATCAGCATCACCACAGATTCACTAAAAGTAAAGCGCAAGTCTTCTGTTTTAATGGAAGGTTCTGTTGGTTTCTGATACACGTCAGTAACGCCTCCTTTTTATATAGTCACTGATTCCAGATATCAAGCCTGGTCAAGCCCAAGAAGCTGTACTGGATCTGCACCCAGAGGAGGTGCACCTGTCTGAGGAAGAGGACGAGGAAGCAGGAGACAGGGGAGACCAAGATCTGAAGATCAGACGAACTGTTACACAGGTATAACAATCAGAGCGTCTTATGTAATACAGGACGTCCTCTTTGCTTCTTTACCCAATAACTTAATCACTAAGGAAGACCTGGTGATGAGAGTGGATTACATGTACCTCGGTGCATACCTCAATACCTCGGTGCATACCTCAATACCTCGGTGCATACCTCAATACCTCGGTGCATACCTCAGTACCTCGGTGCATACCTCAATACCTCGGTGCATACCTCAATACCTCGGTGCATACCTCAATACCTCAATGAACACACTTCTACCTGCACTGTAATCATACATGTCAGTCTTGTACACACAGACTGAGGTTCATTTCATCTTCACTAGTAGTACAGTTAGTCACAGTCGTTTGGGTGAAGAAGTAAACCTGACACCCTGTATTTACAGGCACTTCTGCAGGCAGCCTCACAGAGCATTGTAAGCTAAACTTTAACAGGGCTGAAACATTGTGTGCTGAAGCAGAGGATGAAGACATGACAGCAGTTTTAAATATTTAATATGTCTTTATATAAAAATATTATTATATAATTATAGATAATATACAGTCATGGCCGAAAGTGTTGGCACCCCTGAATTTTTTCCAGAAAATGAAGTATTTCTCCCAGAAAATTATTGCAATTACACATGTTTTGTTATACACATGTTTATTTCCTTTGTGTGTATTGGAACAACACAAAAAACAGGAAATAAAGGCAAATTTGACATAATTTCACACAAAACTCAAAAAACGGGCCGGACAAAATTATTGGCACCTTTTCAAAGTTGAGGGTAAATAACTGTTTCATGCATGTGATGCTCATTCAAACTCACCTGTGATAAGTAACAGGTGTGGGCAATTTAAAAATCATACCTGAAACCAGATCAAAAGGAGAGAAGTTGACTCAGTCTTTGCATTGTGTGTCTGTGTGTGCCACACTAAGCATGGAGAACAGAAAGAGGAGAAGAGGACTTGAGAACCAAAATTGTGGAAAAATATCAAC
>BRDA01003395.1:0-24528 GCA_036984385.1 Crenuchus spilurus
CTCTCTCTCTCTCTCTCTCTACTCTCTCCCTCGCTCTCTCTCTCTATCTCTCTCCTCTCTGTCTCTCTCACTCTCTCTCTCTTCTCCCTCTTATTTCTCTCTCTCACTTGTCTTTCCCCCCTCTTTCTCACTTATCGCTTTCTCTCCCCCCTTTTTTTCTCTCTTATCTCTCTCCTCTCTCTCCACCTCTCTTTATCTCTCCCCCTCACTCTCTCTCTCTCACTTATCTGTCTCTTCCCTCTCTCTCTCTTATCTCTCTCTTTGTCTTACTCTCTGATCTCTGTTTATTCTGTATTTCTCTTTCTTATCACTCTCTTTTTCTTATATCTCTCTTATCTCTTTCAGCTCTCTCACTTTCTCTCTTTCACTCTAATCTCTGTTTGTTCTTTTTCTCTTTCTTGTCTTTTTTCTCACTCTCTCAGTTTCTTCTCTGTCTCTCACTCTCTTACCTCTCTGTTTCTTATCTCTCTTTCTGTTTCTCTATCTAACACCCTCACTTTCTCACACTCTGTTTCTTCTTCTACTCCTTCTCTCTCTCTGTCTCTCGTTCTCTCTTGCTTGATTTACCACTCTGACTATTGCCTCTCTGGCTCTCGCCCTTCACACTTTCTTATCTCTCTTTCTCACTTCCTCTATCACTCTCTCTTGCACTTTCTCTTTCTCTCCATCTCTCACTGCTTTCTGTCTGTCTTTCTCTGCATTCTTTCACTCTTTCTTTCTTTCCCCCCATTCTACTTGCTTGTGTCAGTCATCACTCAGGCTTTACAGCACACTGTCTGAGGCTGTCTGCTCTGTGCGCTTTGATATGTCACATAGTGACAGTGACACACACACACACACACACACACACACACACACACACACACACACACACACACACACACACACACACACAAACTGCATGCAAAACACACTCGTGTAGATAAACCCAACTCAGAAAGTGTGTGTGGACTTCAGAAGCAGTGTTTAATGTCAGCTGATGCAGCTTCACTCAGAGGATTCTGTATGCACACTACATAGACAAAAGTAATGGGACACCTTCTCATTCATTGTTATGTAACTGTGTCTACTGGTCATCGGAGTCATTTTTACAGATTCTGGAGTTTTTGTGAGGATTTGTTTGCATTCACTGAGGTCAGGATGTTGGATGATCAGCACCAACATCTCATCCCCAACTTCCCAACTCATCACAAAATTCCTGGATGGAGCACCATCATTCCCTACTGTATACTCTCCTTGTCCTAAGAGTCAAAATTGAGCCGACTTCACTAAACCCCAAAAATAAAGCAGATTCATTGAATTTTAAACCCCAAATCTGATTCATTGCAGACATTGAATATTTTGGGTTTTCTCTTTTTGAACAGAAAGTTTGTATTGTACTTTTCTTTTATAACACACTTGCTATAGCTATTATTATTATTATTATTATTATTATTATTATTATTACTATTATTATTATTATTATTATTATTGAAAAAGATACTGCCATTTGGTAGAGCACTTTTAAGTCACTCTATCTTCTTGAAGAAGGTGTTGAACTTTACACAACCTGATTGTGCCATCTCTACCAATCGGTAGAGGTATGTTAGGCTAAAAATAATCCACTAGAGGTCAGTATATTAAATTTAATATTGAATTTTTTTTCTTATTTCTTGGTGAGGATGTTAAGGGCTAAGACAAGGGTTAAATTGCCCACACAGAGGCAGTGAAATGTATATGAACTAATTGCTAATATGTCTTAATCGTGACAGCTTTAGTTTGTTATCAGTGCATGTTAGTCTACGCAGAGTGCACTCTGACATAAACATGTATTATTTGTGCACTACAGATCTGTCAGATTGAAGGGTGTTAGTGTTTTTTCAGGGTTTCAGACAGCCTGTGTGTGTGTGTGTGTGTGTGTGTGTGTGTGTGCAAAAGACAATTTCCCCCAGGCTTATAAAGAGTGCTGATGGAGAGTGGCAGGCCACTGCTGTTAGGTGCCAACACCTCTCACATACTCACACAATCGCTGTTCAGAGTTAACCGGCCGTAATATAAGCTTCACACCTGCACACACACACACAACAGTGCATCCTCATCTAAACCCAGAAGAGCAAAGAGAGATCAACTAAATAATCTCATTAACACAATATGTCCAAAAGTTTGTGGACACCCCTTGTAATGTATGCATTCAGCTTTTAAAAGTTGGCACAGATGTACTGTCAGTAGAATAGGACTAAACACAAGCCAGGGTGGGCTAGAGGGGTATAAAGCCCCCCAGTGTTGAACTTTGGAACCATTTTCTACATCACTTTTGGGATGAGTTGGTTTAGTTTGGGGGGGGTTGTGACCATCCTCACTGATGCTGAGCATCTTTCTCCTGCATGTTACTAAACGAATACTGTCTCCCTTTGGGCAGAGCCGTTTTGGCTGTAGCGCTGGAAGCTAATGGCACAGATGATGCCCTGTTGTAGATGCTGAGGATAAAATATGGGGTTAATATTAGCCAGCGGTGTAACAACAGGCCTCGGCAAAATCAGGCTCGTTTGTTTTGATGTAAAGAAGCGGAAGGAATTAAGTGAGCTCTGTGCTCCGCCAGGATTGCAATAGTGTCAGGCACCTTTGGAGATGAGATATTAATAGGAGGAAATGGAAACACGCTCTTATGGATGTCTGGGCTGGTGTATGTGTGTGAGATGAAGCTAATTATGTCTGTTTTGCTCTGTAGTCTCTCACTCCGTCTCTCCGATGTCCTGTCCCCTCCCCGTCCGCTGCTATTTGCTCTGCTGGTGATGATGTGAGAGAGGTATAAGAGGTGAAACGTGTGTATTTAATAAAGCAATGAGAGGAGGGGAAGGAAAAGTGCCGCGGGCGCACGGCACAGATGAGCTTGTTTACACATGCTCTCTCTCACACACACACACACACACACACACGGTGCATACACACATTTCTGCACATATGCAGAGAATAAACATATGCAGGTGTACAAGCGCTAAACACGGATACTGTTCTGCTGCCATCATTGGAAAACCAGCATTCCTCTCTGTCCTACAAACAGTAGGATGTTCCTCTGCTGGGGAATTATTAATTCCCTTACTAATTAAACAAACACCAGAGACAGGTCACATGGGCGGGTCCAGCGTTTATTCAGTGCATGCAGAGCTTGAAGTGCTCTGACACCACCAACTTCAAGTGCTGAGAGTGTCTGGACAACCTGCAGTACTGCTAACACACTAGTGCATCTAAAAAACATTAGAATGTGGTGGAGGAAGGCTGGAAATGTCACTTTAATGTCTATAATATTGAATTAAATTATGAACAAAACGTATATAGCAACTCCTCTGTCAAAAGACTGCCGAGTGTGGCTGATAGTATCACACAGTAAACACTAGATGGCGCTGCTGACATAAAGCAGGTTGGTTGTTTATAACGCTCAGAGCGGGAGCGTTTTCTGACTAACCTTCAGCAGAGGTGGGCAGAGCACCCAAATACTCAAGTAACAACCACATATGTGTATTACACAGTAAATCTGCCAATGTTAAATCAACACTTGTAGAGTTAAATTAACACTGAGGGTGTCAAAATTTAACACTCTCAGTGTTAATTTAACTCTAATAGTGTTGATTTAACACTGTCTGATTTACTGTGTAGTAGGTATGTCACATTATTATTATTATTATTATTATTATTTATTTATTTATTTCTGAGTTCCTGAAGTGCCTTTGAACACACCTAACCACCCTAACCTGCTCCCCGGGTGCTGTGAATAGGGCTGCCTGTCACTCTGAGTATGTGTGTTCTCACTGCCCCCTAGTGTCTGTGTGTTTCACTGTATGAAAATACAGCGGTCACATTCATCTGTGTCAGTTTCAGTTCTACAAGAGCTCCTCTGTGATTTTATTCCACCATGTCTGTGTTTTTCTCCTCCTCAACTGTTTTTTTTAGCTAAATCTGAGCTCGACTGATCATTTCAGGTCATCTCTGTAGATGTTGAGGTTGGAAAGTAAATGTAAATAATACACACATGTTTAAATAGTAAATAGCTGTTCATAATCAAAGTGTACACACGACTGTATGCATTCATTAGAAGGGGTGTCCGCAAACCTTTGGCCACATAATGTATGTGCCTGCAGTATAGTGTGTATTAGAGCGTGCCTGCAGCACTTCAGGGACCTCTGAGTGTAACACGATCGTTTCGCTTTGGTGTGTGTGTGTGTGTGTGTGTGTGTGTGTGTGTGTGTGTGTGTGTATGTGTGTATTGTTTGGGTCCGACTCCCCATGCATTATTCACACCTGTTAAGACCACTCATGCCTCACTTTTATCTTTCT
This sequence comes from Crenuchus spilurus, assembly GCA_036984385.1. Classification (NCBI taxonomy): domain Eukaryota; kingdom Metazoa; phylum Chordata; class Actinopteri; order Characiformes; family Crenuchidae; genus Crenuchus; species Crenuchus spilurus. The sequence continues at coordinate 4,312 of BRDA01003395.1, forward strand.
CCTCCAAGTAGGATGAAAGATGCTGTGAATCCATTCACTTCTTCTCAACATTGTATCAGTTCACATCTCAATAAACCTCCCAGTTCAGTTTGTAGGTGTTTGGACATGTGAATACACACACACACACACACACACACACACACACAGACACATGCAATCTGACAGTTGGCAGTATTGTATCATTCCACTCTGTTGGCCCTGTCCTGGCGCTGGTCTTGTGTGAATGGGGTGGCATTATGTCTGGTCCTGGCCTGGAATTGTTCAGCTAATTGAGGGTTTTTGGTGAGCGAGACAATCAGCCATGCTTATTTTAGCCGTCAGGATGGCTGTTATTTTGCTGAAACCGTGTGTGTGTCTGCCTGCATGAGCGCAGCGGGAGTCCATCAGGCCCATTGTTTTCACTTAATCAGACCCCTGTAAATAAGTATTGATTATTTGAGGCTTAACCCGTGTGTGTGGGAGGGTGAGAGAGTGCACATGTGTGTATGTACAGTATAATTGCTGCAGATCTGCTGTATTGATTCTAATTACAACAACATGCATAGCCATAAATTACTACTTGTATCTTGCTTTTGTGAGGTTATTCACTAAGCGACCACTGTAATGGTAATGTCTCACTGGCACAACAGCTGCACATGCACTGCCATGTTAATGGCATATCTGTGTTACAGCCGCAGTGGACCATACTTAAATAATACCTGTGCACTGATCAACCAGTAATATTGGCTTGTATTATAATGGCATGTATTTTTAATTAAATAGCAAAAAATATCCAGTGAGGTACTCAAACAGCTACACCTTTATAATTTAATAATAATGTCAAGTAAAACTTAAATTAATATATAATCACTTATATCCATTATAATATATCATATTATGTATAATACTTGATAATTTATCAGTAGGTTAAAAATAAAAGGTTTAAAAGTACTTTCAAGAATTTTATTTACATTTTTTTCTCAATAGCAAGAGTGGGACATTTATAAAATTATTACTTTTTAAATTAAAAATATCATTTTATTTAAATATATATTTATATTTTATTTAAATACATTTTATTTTACATTTTAATTTGATACATTTATATTTAATGTAATTATTTATTAGTTTATTAATTAATTAATTAATTAATTTATTATTATTATTATTATTTTTTAAATTATTATTATTATTATTATTAGTAGTAGTAGTATTATTATTTACAATACATTTTTGGTGCCTCAAGAAACCTCATATAAAATAGTTACAGCAGAACTATTAATATTCGAGAAGCTGCAGGAATCTCAGAATCACAGAACATTCTTCAGTTTCCTTGCAAAAGGGTTCTTGGAGATGTCCTTAATGGTTCTGCTACTGAAGGATGCTGTCGGATGCTTTGAGTGTGATCATCCTCAGCACTGCAGTGACACTGATGTGGTGGTGGTATGTTAGTGTGTGTTACACTCTGCTGTGTCTGATCCACTTGTACCAGTCTATATTACTTAGTATTAAATAAATATAATGGTTAGTGGTGTTGGCTATGCTTCTAGCCCAGCACTAGCGGCCCGCAGAGGCCGAATCCCACTGCAGCCTGAAACAATGACCTCCTTCTCCTGCCAAACTCCACAGCAGCCTGGGAAAGGAATGTCACTGTGCAACTCTATCACAGAGCAGCCGAACACAAACGGCCAGCACTCGATATCCTGGCTTTGTTTGCTAGCTGGAACACTGCGCGCTTTTGTTCCAGTCCTACTCCTATGTGTTCATACATAGACACACACACAGGTATACACACTCGCTTATATCACTCGGATGGATGCGGTGCCCCTGCCTCGCCGCTCCTTCATTTCCTCCCTCATGTTCCTCATACTTCAAAGCCTGCCATCTCTCCATCCACCATATGTCCAACAGCTTGTGCCCTCAATCTTCACAGGTGTGGGTGTGTACACATGGACATGTCTCTCTCTCTCTCTCTCTCTCTCTCTCTCTGTCTCTCTCTCTCTGTCTCTTGCTCTCTTTTTCTCTCTGCTAACTGCAAAGTTTAGACTCTGTTAACTGGGCTTGATAGATGGATGGATGGATGGATGGATAGATATGCAGATAGACAGGACAGACAAACAGATACATAGATGGAAAAACAAACAAATGGATTAATGAATGAACAGATGGAGAGGCAGATGGATGGATGGATGGATGGATGGATGGATAGATAGATAGATGGATGAATGGATAGATAGATGGATGGATGGATAAATGGTTAGATAGATGGATGGATGGATGGATAGATGCATAGATGGATGGATGGATGGATGCATAGATGGATAGATAGATATGCAGATAGACAGGACAGACAAAAAGATACATAGATGGAAAAACAAACAAATGGATTAATGAATGAACAGATGTAGAGGCAGATGGATAGATGGATGGATGGATAGATGGATGGATAGATAGATGGATGGATGGATAGATGCATAGATGGATGGATGAATGGATGGATGGATAGATGCATAGATCGATAGATAGATAGATAGATAGATAGATAGATAGATAGATAGATGGATGGATGGATGCATAGATGGATAGATGCATAGATGGATAGATGGATGGATGGATGGATAGATGCATATATGGATAGATAAATGGATAGATGGATAGATAGAGATTGGATGGATGGATAGATGCATAGATGGATAGATAGATGGATGGATGGATGGATGGATAGATGCATAGATGGATAGATAGATGGATAGATGCAGAGATGGATGGATAGATGCATAGATGGATAGATAAATGGATAGATGGATAGATAGAGATTGGATGGATGGATAGATGCATAGATGGATAGATAGATGGATAGATGCAGAGATGGATGGATAGATGCAGAGATGGATAGATAGATGGATAGATGGATGGATGCATAGATGGATAGATGGATGGATAGAGAAATAGATCCATAGATTGAAAGATGGATAGATAGACAACACAGAACATAAACTGAACAAACAATGTATAAAAAGATAAGCCTGACTACGGTATGTAAAGGATGTAAATGGCAACACAACGCAGATCAGATGGGATGTGACAGTAACAGATAAAAATGTGCAAAACATATGCAGGTTCTGAAGTCCTGCACCTTTATTCTGATCTTCGTGCAGTTAAACTGTACTGGACTCCACACTCAAGTCACTTCTATTGTATATACTGTATATGTATATATAATAATCCATCCAGGTTTGTCTCACTTCTGCTCGTCTTGATCTCTGAACAAAAATACAAACCTTCTTTCTGAAAGTGCAGCTGTAACAAAAGAACGAAGTGTTGGGGGCGTAGTAGAAGAGAGAAATACCCTCCTTAAAACAATACTGATGAATGTATTGTGATGAGAAGGACAGAACGGGAGAACTGACAGTTCAGACAGTTCATTAATATTCAGTGTTATGCTACATACCTTTGTACTATTTGTTGTCTGTTTCTGTGCTTCTGTGTGTATTTTTATGACAAAATATCTTCTTTTCTGAGAAAAACTTGGTATGTGTGTGTTAACCGAAAGGACCTGACTTTGTTAACACCTGAAAAAAGTATTAAAAGGACTATGTATAGATTATTATTGTCAGTAAGGGTGGAGGAGGCGGATGTACGCTGTGATGGGCAGTTTCTCAGTGACTATGACTTATACGTAGCATCACCAAGCCACCATGCCCTTAAATGATTATATTTGTACTTGGAGTTTGGGAGAAAGCTCAGTCGCTCATAGAACAGGACAGAAATGTTCAATTTGGAGTTTGTGTGTCTCGCTGATTGACGTGGAGCGTATCAGTGTCCGTGTACAGTGAGGCATATCAGTAGAGCGCCCATGCCTGGAGTCACCAGCCTCAGCATATGTCGGTGGTGCGCTGGTGGCCATGCTGAGCCAGATTGCTTTTTACTGAAAATAAGAGTCAAGAGGAGGAGGGAAAAAAACTTATCAAATCCCCGCCGGCCAGAGGCCACAGTGTCTCCTCCACAGCATTGAGTGAGGGCTCTCAATCTAACAGCACTGAGAATGTGGAGAGAGAGAGGGAGAGAGGGAGGGAAAGAAGGTGAGAGGGAGTAGCCGCAGGTGAATGAAGGAGCAGGAGACGGATAGCATATGAGGCCGGGCGTGAGAGATTGAAGCGGTGGCAGATAGGCCCGTATGCGAGATTGAGATGGAAGAAAGTGAGCGGGCCGGGCCGGAGATTGAGATGGAGGAGGAGGGAGGCGGACGGGGAGAGAGATGAAAATAGAGAGGAAGAAGAAGATGGATGGAGGAAGGGTCAGCCAGAGAGCCCCGCTGCGTGCTCCCGCCGTCCCTTGCCGACTCTCCGCTGAGAAATAGAGAGAGGGAGAGTGGTGTCACTCACGGCAGCTTTTTACCACTCATCCTCTCCGAGCTCCAGAGTAGAGGAAGGTAAAAATAGTGCTGATCTTTAAAGTGATAGTTCACCAGAAAACACTTTTACACCCTGAACCCTGACTCCATCATCCACGCTCCATCTTTGAAGTTATATTAGTTTTTTCCCAGCGGCCAATTCTGGCCCAATTAAGGCACTTATGGGTCAGTTCTCAGCTGATAAGGCCCAATGTTTAGCTGCATCTGGCATACAGATATACTGCAGTGAATGCCAACCCAGAATTGGGCCAGCTCCAGGTGCCAGAAGCCAAAAATCTTTCATTAATTTATGTATTTTTGGTTAAATAAAAAATGCAAAACTTTATACACATGAACATTATTATTAAAAAACAATTAGTTATGAGACATAAGCAAAATATTTACTATATATATTTTTGTTTGATACATGGTACTTAATGGTCCTGTTCAGGTACATTTTTCATTTAGTAAAAATGCATTAATTGATATTTAATTGATATATATGGCAGATGCCATCTCATTTTGGTCCGTACCAACATCTTAGCTGGATTATACTAAAGGTGAGTGTATTGTGGCCCAAAACTGGCCCATCTACAGCCAGCCAACTGTATCATCCCTGAGTTTTGGTTCTGGTCCACAATTTGCTGCTTTCAATTGCCGACATACAGCCATAAAATGATGGCAGTGACTTCATCTGAATCCAAGTGTTGTTTGAATTGAACCCAAATTTAAGCATAACTCAGGGATGATACAGTTGGCTAGTAGTTGGGCCAGTTTTGGTCACTCGCCATTGACATAACTGACCCTTCAGTACTTTAATTGGTATATATTTGGTCCAGAATTGACTGCCCATGGAAATAACTAATGAAAGCAAACATGATCGGCTGGGATAATGTAGTTGGGCCAGTTTGGGCCCAAAATAGAAACATTTTACATAGTGCCATCGCAAACATTAAACATAAGTGCTGCAACAATACACTTGACATTACCAAAAACCTGTAAGTGCCTTAACCGGGTCCAGAATTGGCAGCTATCTGGGGTATATGGGAGTGAAACAGAATCAAATTATTTAGTGTCATGGGATGAGATTTGATTCCTGGGAAGATGAGTCTTCCCCGCTATGTGGCTCTGTGGTGCTATGTGGCCCTACCTGCATGTGGAGGTGTGACATGATGGATATGGGATGTGGACTCTCTCTCTCTCTCTCTGTGTGAGGTGGTTTTTAACAGTTTGAGCGGTGTGATCTCAGCTCTCCTCTCTGAGGGACAGAGTAAGAGATGTGACAGTAATGCTCTCGGCCTGCTAATGCCCCCCGCCACGTCCCCACGGCCCTGCAGGAGAGTCCAGCCTGGCACGCACCAGCCTCAGTTAGAGCTATTTATAAACCATCTGAAGGAAAATGATGTGAAGATGGAATAATAACGAGTCGTGTGTTATTGTAGTGAAGCTTTTCCGTGTTAAGAAAACAGGACGATCAATAAGAATATCTATTATACAGGGTGGCATCAGGTAGTTCTGACTGGATGGGAGATGATCTGTGTGGTATTATCTCTTATTACAGCACGTTTCTTCACCGTAACAATATTCATCCGCTGACCACCAGTTGCTAAGCAACAACAATGGGCGCAGCACGGCGAAACTACTTTTTTTGGCGGAAGAAATTGCCAATATTGGAATGTATATGTGTGATAAGACAATTCATGTTGTACCATATTGCCATGACTAAATCAAGCCCAAGCTGTAAGCTCCAAAATATTATTATATTATTATTATTATTGTTATTATTATTATTGTTATTATCATTATTGTTATTATTAAGACCATCAAGCTGACTCTGACTCCTGTTGACCATATGGACCATATGGAACATCCATTTGGCTCTTCTGGCTCTTCCGTGGCTTCTTTGATTGCATTCAGCATACGCTATATGTCCAGAAGTTTGTGGACACTCCTTATAATGAATGCATTGTCTACTAATTCGACACAGGTGCACAAATGCAAACACACAGCTTGTTTAGTCTCTGTAGAGAAGTCCTGCCAATTGCATAGGAGCAACCTGCTGGCACCATGACTAATTGGCTTGGGCTAGAGTGGTAGAACCCTCCCCCAGCTCAATGCAGGGGACCTGTGTTCTCTACTGCTGTTAAGCTGAGGTGGTGGTGATCATCCAACGGTGATCATTGAGTTTTTGGAAGAAGCCATGAATCAGGTGTCCCAATACTTTTCTCGAGTGATCTTCAGCTTATCTGGGCATCTAGTGAAAGGTGAGCTTTGATGTCTTTGGCCTCCTCTCGAGAAGCGTTGGTATTTAAAGGGTCTTTTTGACAGAGGGCACGTACAAAAAAAGCCAAAAGTTTTCAGCTTTCAGAGCCGCTTTAATTAAAATCCAGCTGAGCTCCGGTTGGCCTAATTGTGGAGATGAAACCGGAGGAAAGAAGTGGTCAGGAAATCTGATTAGGCCGCTCCGCCACAGGGTTCTGCCTGTGAACTGGACGCCCAGCACACACACACACACACACACAGACGCAGTCAGGATCAGAGCGTTTCGACAAGCTCCATCTCCAACCCGGCAACCAAAACAAAGCCTCCTCCTCTCGTCAACACGGCCTCTTACTGGGTGCTGCATGCTCGCCGGAGAACAGGTTCATTCTCCCTCGCTCATTAGCAGACTAAATACCACGTTCTATTGACAGGCAGTGTTGCCTGTGGAAATGGCTTTGTTTACGGAGCTGTTTCAGTGTCTCTCCCTCACGAGTACCTGTTCACCTTTCCTTCCTCACCTAGTCTCGCTTTGGTACATCGGGGATCGATATTCTGCTACTCTGAATAGAGCACGGCTACAAGCACAGAGCACAATGCCTGCTAAATCCTTTATTGTCCACTGACATTAATTTCTAATGCGTAATGCCTAATGCCTTGGTTTAAGCTAAGGCACATAGAGCAGCTTTTAGGATTGAATCGTCTGTAATGCTGCAGATTAATGTCAGCTCATCCGGGGCTGCTTTGCTGCAGAAAGCACTCGCCCCCAGCTAAATATTGATGCTCCCACGGTGAAGTGAGAATACAACATTTATCTTGCCATTGACTGACACTGAGAGACTTGCTCTGGTGCCTTTTTCACTCATGTCAGAATATTACTGACTAGGTTTGCTACAAACGGGCACATTAACCATCATGACGTCCAAAATGGGCACAATATGGTAGCGGGTGAAACATGGTGAAGGCAGCATCTCAGAAACCTCTATCGTTGTGAGCTGCCATAGTGATGGACTTCTCTTACATTGTGTTCCTCCCAAATTGGTAAAAGATGACCTGCATCTACATCACACACAGGTGTGTGTTTGCCCTTGTGGCCTTTATCTTGTGGACTTGCTAGTATATCAGCATGGGTTCCACATGTGATGCTCTGCTATATATACAAAACAAAGGATAAGGACTCTTCCCTCTGTCATTTTATTGTATATTCCAACATACTTCAGCTCTATTTTCAGATATGCTGCACAAATCAAATGCAAATTTTGCAGAAATACGATGGTAGTAGTGCTACGCCTGACAGGCCCACACTAATCATTAGGACATTGGCTGGAGTCCGCAACAGAATTAAACAACATTAACGGTGTTAAATTTGGATTTGTTGCCTTTGAGACAAATATATACGCAGGTAGAGTGAGACAAATGTGAGAGGCACTATATGGCCAAATGTTTGTGGACACCCTTCAGCTACTTGAAGTTGATACACAGCTTGTCAAGTCACAGAAGTACTGTCAATAGTATAGGACTCAACATGAACCAATTGGCTCCATGTCTAATGCCCTCTAATAGAAAGGTATAAAGCCCCCCCAGCATTGAGCTGTGTATCTGTGTTCTCTGCTCTATCCAATAGTTTTGAGATGAGTTTGTGAAGTTGGGGTGGTGAACAACATCCTCGTGATATAAAGTCAGTTGGAAAACTTTGCTTGTACACAGTAAATATGCCAGTGTTAAATCAACACTATTAGAGTTCAAATAACACTGACGGTGTCAAAATGTAACACTCTCAGTGTTAATTTAACTCTAATAGTGTTGATTTAACACTGGCAGATTTACGGTGCTTTTGAGAATACAGTGAAGAAGGCTGACATATAAACAATACATATATCAACTACTGATCAATCCATATCAATATCAGACTTAAAAGCCCACCCACTTCCGGTTAAACCACGCCCAATTCCGGTTTAGGCCCCACCCACTCCAAGTACAGATAAAGATACAGATCATTTAGATGGTTGAACAGATACAGATACAGATACAGATAGTGGTGTACTCGCTCGTCCCTACTGACGTTTTACAGGTGGTGTAGACTTTTTGTTGCAGAGTGGTTCTACATGTCAATACATCATCAGGTGGTTTCAGCAAGTTACAAGGTTCTGTAAAAGCACTCAAAACAATACAGCAATGTACTGATATTAGAAAATATATTTTGCACTTTTGAATACTTGAGTATTTTTAAATGCATGTACTTTTAAATACTTAAGTATGTTCAAAAATAAGTACTTCAGTACTTTAACTTGAGTAAACTTTTGCCTGAGTAACTTTTACTTGGCCATCAGTATCAATACTTTTACTTAAGTACTAGGGTTGAGTACTTTGTCCACCACTGCTTAATAGTGTGTATACAGTTTTGGGAAGAGTTGGGGAAGATGATCATCCAACAGCAATGCTCCAAAGTCTAGTAGAAAGCCTTGCCTTGGCAGTAGAGACAGTAAAAAAAAGCACAATGAGTGTGCAGGTGTCCCAATAATTTTCCATATAATGCATGAAAACTTATCTAAATGATGACCTGAGAGTGAGTAAAACTACTTTGACGTAACCTAATGACCTCTATGTGCCGTAGGAAGCAGTTGGTGGTTGAGCATCCAGCTCTGGTTTAATGCTAAAGGAGATCTATGCCTAAATCCATCACATTCTTGATCTCCCTCTCTCTCTCTCTCTCTCTCTCTCTGCTGTGTTTTAGCTGACTGCATGGTTTAGTGAGGGCTTTCTTGTGCCTGACTATGGAAAAAATGAGGCGTTCTCCTGAGATTGGTGCTTACACAGATTATCCAAAATCAATGACCACGCCAGGCTGGAGAATAAGAATGCGCACATTTGAAAGGGCGCCTGTCGCTACTGGAAAGTTCCAGAAAATGCAGCGTCATGGGTTTCTTTTGAGTGCGGATTACGTGCCACAACTTTCTTTTGAGCCAACTTGGAGCTGGAAGTTGGAGGAGTTTCATTGAGAAAATGTAATTGGTGCTGTGAGCTCGACAAAGAAGCCTGAGAGGTGGATGTTGGACTGTTTTCTGTGTGAGGTGGCCCTTATTGTGCTTATACTGATGTATTATTGAGCTCCACTGACCAGTAGTCCATCTGTTTCTCTGTATACTTTGGTCACTGAGCTGGTGGATCATTCTGAGCACTGCATCACCACCGCCACATCAGTGTCACAGAGATGGAGCACACACTGAACAAAGTGCACCTATGTGATCATATGATCAGTGGAGCTGGTGTACCTAATGTAATAGCCAGAGTGTACAAATGCAATGTATTTAATTGCTTCCAGCTTAGAATTCACTACAGGATGTTCTGCTTATTTGGTGCTATTTAGGTGACCACATGGATTTGACTTGGACCTACTGGTCCTCGCCTCTATATTCTGATCCCCCAGCCTTGCGAGCTGAGATCAAATGGAGTCTGTGTTGAGCCAGAGGATGTTGCAGTTTCCATGGCGGCTATGCAGAGTCTTCCCAGCATGAGAAAACTGTGAAGCTCCTGTGGTTATCGCACCGGAATGGCTTCCCTCGCCACCTCTTCTTCTGCCTGCTGTCAGCGTAGCTAAGCTCCAACTCAGCCCAGACATGTTGGTAGAGCAGAGCTTTAACCTTACGTTTACATTTACGCCATTTGACAGACGCTGTTATCCAGAGCGACGTACAACAGTGTTTTGTTTCCATTAAGAGAGATATCTCAGCTAGTACAGACAGGTTAGAGTCCAAACTACTCTTCAGTTCAGACACTGTTAGAACTAAACCATCACTAATACCTAGAAAGAAGGAAAGATACACAATTATACACAATATAAGAGCTTTACAATAAGTGTTTTAAACTAGTGCTCGCTTAAATGTTCAGCAAAGAGATGCTCTTCAGTCTGTGTTTGAAGAGTGTGAGGGACTCTGCTGTTAGAACAACCAGTGGGAGTTTATTCCACCACATGGGTGCCAGGACAGAGAAGAGTTTTGATGCCAGTCTTCCACATGGCAAGGATGGCGGGTCAAGCCAAGTCGTGCTAGAACCTTGAAGGGCTTGTTTGCTTTGTAGGCGAACATCAGGGTTTCAAATCTGATGTGGGCAGCTACAGGCAGCCAGTGAAGTGAACACAGGCCTGACTGAAGACCAGCCGAGCAGCTGCATTCTGGATCAGCTGCAGGGCTCTGATGGCTCACATAGGAAGACCAGCCAGGAGCAATTTGCAGTAGTCAAGTCAAGACTGTACAAGCATCTGGGTGGCATCCAGTCTCAGAAAGTGCCATCAAGTCCTGGTGACCGTGTGTTTGTCAGACTTGGTCACAATTCCTCTGATTGTATCCATCCATCTTGTTCCTCTTTTATGATTTAAATGCAGTTTTCTTTCCAGCATTCACCTCAACACTGTTTTTGAAAATTATGTCCAAAAATCTGTGGACACCCCTTTTTTAATGCTGCTTAGAGTTGCTTGTATAGTTCCTGCCAATACATTAGGACTTTCTGAACCTATTGGTGACATAGCCTAATGCCAGGTGTGGGCTGTGGAGCAGTGCAGCTGTGTTCTATTGGGATAATGATCATCCAACGCTCTTGTGGATGGATGCAATCAAATCCTATGCTCTACAATCTAGAAGGAAGCCTTTCCTGGACTGGAGAGTTACTCCCAACAGGATCAATGAATGAGCAGCTGGCCTTATACTGTTGTCCCTATAGCTCACTAAGCCTGAACACCTGTTGTGTCTAGCTTGTCACTCCTTTCCTGACCAAACACATTGGAATCATAAAAAAGCAGTGGCCTCTACTCTCTCCCAATGAATTAAAGGGTCTGAGCTGTTTAACAAGTGTGTTCGGCAGCCCGGTACAAGCTCCAAAGACAGGACTGTCAAAACATATCAGTGCACCTGTTCCCTCCTCAGCCTTGAACACTTATTAATGCAACACGCTTAATTTCTGCAGGAAGTGAAGGGTAAGCCTACTCTCAAGGTCGTTTAGGGGGAATACCCTGCATGAAGCTATAAAACAGGCAATCAGTGTCTTCTCCAAGTCCTTATAGCTGGTCATAACAACAGCATGGGGTCATTTCATATTAATGACTTTTCTCACAGTTACAGTATAAGAGCAGGTACTACTTTTTTGATTTATATCACGTATGCAGACCCCCTGTGTGGAAAAGTATGCTTTATACTATCGTCATTCATTGACACTGAGCAATTATAATCTGTGCATACTGCACCCTAATGGATTTTGCTTCTTGGTTAAGTCATCTTATTGAATAATTATATTAAAACAGTCAAGAAAAGTGAGCTTTGTTTCTATTTCTGCTGTATATAAGTGCAGTATGACAATGTTTATACTTATTTTATACATGCAACATGCTTTTACATAGATATGGTCAATACTTAAAAACACTCAAACGTTGTGTTTAGGTGAAATAAGAGTGTTTATTTAGATTTAGTGCAGCACTTTGGCTTCTTTTTGTCTGGTCAGACATATTGTGATGTATTGTCCACTGTGCATGCCTATAGAGTTTGTTAAAAAGTAATAAAGATGCAGTATTTGTTCCCATAGTAGATATTTCTACCATACAAGTGTATATACACTATATGTCCAAATGTTTGTGGACACCTCTTCTAATGAATGCAGTCAATTGCACTGCAATGCCTCTGGACATGGGGCCAATACTTTTGCCCTTATAGTGAATATACAGTCATTAATGCACAGAGTAATGGCTTATGGTAAATAATATGGGTGTACTGTTCTTTAATGCTGTGTAAAATAAACAAAACAGCACTGGTTCAGTCACTAAGCTTGTGTCATTACAGCCCAAGGCCTCTGGGCGGACATCCTGCGTGTGCTTCTTCTCATGCAGACCCTCTCTGAGCACAATGTGAGGCAGATAAAACGCTGAAAATAATTGCAGTGGCAGTATTCTGAATCCCCAGAGACCGCACAGAGGCTTGTGCAGGATGTACAAGCACTGCATGCTAGAACCGACTGTGCAGCTTGTTTGTTTTCATTGCTCCGTCTTCTCATCATAACAGTACCAATAACCATAACAATAAGAACAGTAATAAAAGAAGTGTGTCCTTTTTTTAAAGAAGGCATCTCTGCTAAGATAATTAAGATCGTGGCAGAATCATAGCCCGCCCCAGAATTTAATTCCAGTCATAATGCGATAGCGGAGATTAGCAGTGTAATCCAATCAGGATTTATTCTATGTAATCCACTTTATTGATATTGAAATGAAACACAGTATTAAAAAAAATACAGAGAGAAGAATGGCTATTGTTGAACTGCTTTTACACGTGATTGGCATGCCGGGATTATTTATATGCCACAGGAGGTTTTGTTTTGACTGTTAATAGCTATTATCAGGAAGCTTAATGATAATCATAGTGAAGCAGACGTGTTCAATGCCTATAACAGCGTTATTAGAGCTCATACATTGTTACAGGTGCAACCATGACTACTGAATAGCAGTACAAGGGCAGTACAATAATGACCGGATCACATATCGTCTCCTCTCACTTCACATATTCCTCCCATGTGAGCAGTTTGCTAGTGGTGGCTGTGATAATGCCTCCTCACTCCACCCACAGTCCCTTGGGGCATGGGTTACACCTGTCTAATGTGAGTATATCTCCCCAGGTGATCTCACAGCTCACAGGAATTGGACGTCCTTCTTTTGCCCAGCTGGTGCCTAGATTACAGACAATTCTGGTGCAAATATGGCCAAACTCAGGTCAGTTATGGCAACAATGAGTGTAGACCTAATCGTCTTCCATGAGAAATATTCAAACAGTTTCTATTTTGGGCCAAATCTGTTTTGGCCCAACTACAGCCAACCAACTGTAACAGCCCGGAGTTGGTATTTTGGTTTGGGATTCTTCAAATTGTTCTGTACCTGTCTAGTCCAATCACAGTCCGAAATCCAGTAAATGGCTTATTTACAAAGAACAAAGAAACCTGAGCCAATTTTAAAATGTAAACCTGGAACAGTTCAGCGGTCAATATATAAAAGTTTGAATTTCCTCTATTTTATAGACGTCAAAGCAGATGGCATGATTCAAGTCCTTTAACCCCATCCCTGCTTTCCTTGAGTCTTGAAAAAACATTTGTGGTGATGTTCTGTACTTGGCACCAGCTTCTGGTGAAGTTTTACACAACAGAGCTCCCTAAAAACTAGGTGAGCATGTAGTAGAAGTGTTAGTCGATAGCAGACAGCACCCTCTGCTGGCAGAAAGCAGCACAAAATGAGACTCTTCTCTTTCTTAGGACTTTCCGCAAAAATCAAGGATGCCTGGTTGTCATCATGCCTGCTGAATGCTACCTTGGTGGAAGATTATTTTATTTTGCTTTAGTCCTTTTAGAAAGAGAGAAAGAGCAAATTGTAATACTAACCATGGTCCTGGCTCGGAAAATATGAGAAGAAGAAAAACAAACAATAGAAAGAGGTTAAACCTTTGAGACAAAAGACAAACCAAAGAGATCGGAGATTGTTCTGAAGGTCTTTTGTGTTGGTACAGATCTCAGGTCGATAAGGCTCCAAACAATGCAGAGACACAATGGTGTCGACTCAGAGGAACAGCTGTTTACTACCATGTGGAGAAGTTTCCTTACATCATGGAAAGAGCACAATTATTCAAAGGAAAGTGTTTCAGTTCTTCTGCAAGTTTAACATGTCAGAACTATGTTATTTAAGGCTTTCAGGTCCAGACGGCTCATTGGGATAAGGAGAGTTTCCACAAAGAAGCAACTTCGTTTATTTTAATTATATTTACATTCACTTTACATCAACATGATGCACTTCTGGTTTTTCCATTTGCTTCAATTATTAGTAATGATATGCAGTCATGTAAACGATGGTTTTCCTTCAGCAAAGCTGCACAAACATTCATAATAAAATCAAAAACTGTTAAGTCCTCATCCAATATTATAACTTTACAGGAGAGGGAAAAAACCTACATTGCTTTTAATGGAAGTCAATGGAACCGGACGTCTTTCTAAGTCATTTTGAGCCATTTCTTTAGATCCCCTCATCATCAAATTTGTAAACAATGTAAAGAGCAACAAACATTTTCAAATTATGTCAGAAACTGAAAAATGACCAAAATAATGACATACTGTGTTTTTTGCAAATGAGCTCTTCATCTCCTCTACCACTATCGACTGAAAGTTTAGAATCTGCACTTCCATCAGATTATCTCAGATTGCTTCAGTGAGAAATGAGAGAGAAATGGTTAATGTACAATTACAGCACTGCTGGTTAGAAAAGGGATTATATGTCAGAGCTAGCAAGTTCTAACTAGCTTACAGTACATTGAGAGTGAAATAAGACAGGCAGAGTCTGTTTGTGCTGGTGGGCATGACTCAAAAATGTGAGTCAGGTATGACTTTTTTTAGTTTTGAGTCAGTCTGTCTGTCGTTTCTGTTATATATAGTCATATCAGAATATAATGACCAGCTAATCATGCTTCTCAGGCTCAGATGTAAGTGTTTGCTCAGTGACACTGCTCCAGTGTTCATTATAGAAGTTAACTGGTCCACTGTGGTACTGGCATCAACAGTATCTCTGCTATGCCATTGGCTGGCTCAAAGTACAAGAAGTCCATTCTCACTAAACCTGCACTATGGCAACTTTAGAGCATCCCACAAGTTAGTGGTTTCTGAGATACTGCCTCCACCATCCTTCACCTGGTACCGTATTATCAGTCACATCACGTCTTTTGTCCATGATGATGGTTTTACACTCTGATACAACTGACTGGTGTGTTTGCAAGCTCTGACACATGGCATCTGTGACGTCCCGGCCCGAATTCATTCCAAACCATGGCTTGTTATGGCACGGGTCAGTTGTGGCAAAGTTGAGTGTGTTGTGACCGGGCTGTAGTCTTGATGTTTAACGTTTGTCATGGTGTTTCCACTCTGGTCCACATGTGGCCCAAATACAACCTACAATGTGAAATGTGTGACCTCTATTTCTATTTTGGCCCAACTACAGCCATTCAACTGTATCATCACTGAGTTCTGGTGTAATTGAGGTTAAACTGAGGCTGAATTCTGGCACACAGATTCAATAATCACTGTCATTCCACAGTGGTATGTGGGCCAGAACCAGGCCATCACTCATTTGCAATTTGGAAAGGGGGAGCAAAAGTGCTTCCCCTCTAATAAAAAGAGACATTGCAGGTGTTTAATTGTTCAGACCCCTATGTACACCAGATGTGTTGGAAGAAAGTGGCACTGTGAGGGCAGAATAACATTTTGCTGAACTAACACATCCTGGTACATAACAGCTGTCTAGTTGCACCAACACCGTCACTGCTTCAGCCCCGCATTTAGTAACAGCGTCTGTTCTCTTGCTTTTTTAGATTCGCGTGGACGGGACGCCCCATGGTGCTTTGCAGTATGAGACGGTGCAGGTGGTGGAAAATGGGCCGATCTTGCGGGACATGGCCTTCTCATCTGATCAGCACTTCCTGTACCTGATGTCGGAGACCCAGGTGAGTCATTTGGCCTTTCAGCTTCTTTAAATTGCATCTCGGACACACTTAAGTCCTATTAGGATATGACAACACTTCCTATGAATTCAGCATTCATAATGTGTTATAATACATTAAATTGCATTTATATATAATGACTGACATAAGTGTTTATACGTAAATATATCGCCATATTAAACTATGTAGCTATAACTATAACATATAGCTTTAACATCATACATAGTTATAGCTACATATATAACACTTCATAATGCATCACAATATCTATTCATATAAACGTTACACATACTGTTTGATACATGTGATGTGTTAGTATTAGATTAAATTATGTTCAACTTTATTGTCATTGCGCAGAGTACAGTACAGGTGCAGAGCCAATGAAATACAATTAGTTTCTAACCAGAAGTGCAGTGTACAGTGTTATTTACATAAAGTGCTCAAGTGATCATTGAGGTTGTAGAAATTGAATATCTATCGCAAATAAATAATATATTCATTATTAAGAGAGTACATATATGTGAGGTAGCAGGTATAAAGTGTAGAGGTGCAAGGATGCCGTTAAGTGGCAGTGCAGAGTTACGTAGGGTCACAGCCTCTGGGAAGAAGCTCTTCCTGATTCTGCTAGTGCGTGAGTGGAGGCTCCTGTAACGCCTGCCAGATGAGAGAAAAGTGATATATAATGTATTAATTAACACATGCAGCTTCTCAAGTTAAGCTTGTATATAATACTTAACAGGTCATCTCAGGCTGTTAAATATATAACGAATAAGGAATATTCATTGTAATATACAATGCCTTATATAGCATTATAAGCACTGTAAAATATCAGGTCATATGACTGGTATACTGCTGCATGTGTTATATGCCTTTATAAATACATAATTTGAGAAGCTGTATGTTATAATGCATTATAAGACATGATATAGTTATATAGAATTATAAGTATTTATGAGTAATTATAAACTCTTATGACAGTCGTTATAAGGTGTTATACTGTATATGCCATTTAATGCATTCATATTTGCTGGATTGTGATTGGTGGATGTCGTTGATCCTGGTCCAGTTAGGGCTTTAGGCCACTGCAGATGTGCTTGAGGATAAAATTATGCTCGTATTACTCTCACACACTCTCGCACGCCCTTTCTCTCTCTCTTCTATACACACACACCTGCCAGAACATTCTGACAAGAGGTGGGATCACTTACAGTAATTAGGCTACTACAGTGAATGGAGGGATTCTGCAGAAGAGTGTGCGTGTGTGTGTTAAAACACAGCAATGCAAATGATAACAAGCCGGAGAGAGTGTGGAGTGGTGCATTAGACTTTACAAACTCTCTCACTGGTGCACACACACATAAGTGTGCACAGAAACACACACATATAATTTCCTCACAGCTACTGTGTTGACTAAAAATGCTCCAAATGGTATGTGTAATGGACGGATTCTGCACCTCCACTAAGCCATTACGACATAAAACACATTCACAGAATAAAAAGCACCTGCTGGTGGAGATCACACATGTAAACAGACGTGTCCACACTTGGGCTCAGAACAGGGCTTTTGAGTTTATTGTCTCTCTTGTCTCTCGTCTTTGTAGGAGAAGGTAAAAACTGTCATGGTCACATGGTCACTCATTAACATATCAGTGCGGCTGTGTACAGTCAGTGGATGATCAGCAAGTGTTTGTGAATAAAGTTTGTTGATAATCTGCTGAATTCAGGTGTTTTTCTTGTTAATTACAGAATCTGAGCTCAAATCTGTTCATGTAGCAGCTTTAATACAGATCATCTCCGTATACTCAGTACAGTACAGTGAGTGAAGATTAAGTTTAGGACTAAGATTAGGGCCAGGGTGAGGGTTAGAATTAGGAAAAGTTTGGAGATTAGGTTTTGTGTTGAGATTAAGACTCTGCTTAAGAATTAGGATTTGGGTTGAGATTATGATTAGGTTTAAAATTAGAGTTTAAACTGTTAATTAGGTTTAGGTTTTGGGTTGAGATTAAAAGTATTTTTAGGATTACATTTTTGGTATAAATTAGGCTTCAGATTAGGTCTAGGCTGAGAATTAGGATTAGGTTTTAAATTGAGTTTAGGGTTAGGGTGAAGATGAGGGCTAGGCTGATGATTATGGCTAGATTTTGGATTGAGATTAAGGTTAGGATTAAGGCAAAGGTGATTGTTAGGTTATAGGTGTTGGGTTAAGGTTAGGGTTAGGATTGGGGCTAGTTTGAGGGTTAGGATAAGGTTTTGTTTTGAGATTAAGATTAGGATTGGGTACAGAGTGAGAGTAAGAATTAAGTTTTGAGCTGAGATTAAAGTGAGAGAATTAGTGCCAGGGTGAGGGTTAGGATTAGGACTAGGCTGATGATTAGGGCCAGGTATTTGGCTTCAGATTAGGGTTTGGGTTAGGGTTTAGTTTAAGGTTAGGGTAAGGATTAGGGCTAGTTTGAAGGTTAAGATTAGGTTTTGAGTTGAGATTATGGTTAAGGGTTAGGGCTAGTGTGAGGATTAAGGTTAGGTTTTGTCTTGAGATTAAGGTTATGATTGGGTACAAAATGAAAGTAAGGATTAAGTTTTGAGTTGAGATTAAAGTGAGAGTTAGAATTATTGACAGCGTGAGGCTTAGGATTAAATTTTGGGTTGAGTTTAGGGTTGGGGTTAGGATTAGTGTCAGGTTTTGGATTGAGATTAAGGTTAGGATTAAGGCCAATGTAATATAGGGGTAAGGTTAGGGTTAAGGCTTAGGCTTAGGGCTAGTTTGAGAGTTAGAATTAGGTTTTTCTTGAGATTAAGGTTAGGATTAGGACCAGATTAAGAGTAAGGATTCAGATTAAAGTATTTTTATTATATTTTCCATATTTTAAAGCTTGATCATTTCTATTTGTCAGTTCATGGAATTTTCATATAATGTAAATGACAGCTACTGTTTTTAAATGACCTTTCAAAACATCACCAATGTGCTGTGAAATGCACTGAAATTAAAGTTCAGGAAAGTTTGTGTGCCGGCTTTCTGAAGAATTTGTTTATGAGCGTTAGTTGGAAAGTAGGAGTTGGCTGTTATGGAGGTGGCTGTTTTGGAAAGATATGGGCTCCGTGATCTTCTTGGCTGCATTTGAGGTTGTGGGCTGCAAGAAGAAGAAAAAGTAAGAACTCCTGACTTAGCACTTAATAGAACAATGCAAATGAGATCTATGAATAGGTTCAGTTCGGATCCGAGTGCTTCATCAGTTGTAGAAGCCGGAGCTAATATCTCCCACACAGTCTAAAGCCGGAGCTGCTCGGCGGTGCTGCTTTTCAGCTGTGACCTCTGAGCTCTGTGATACTTGGAAGCGTGTTTTTGGTTGAGCCAAACTGGCCTCGAGGATGGTTGTCGTATTCATCTTCCCGGGATCAAGGTTGTCTGACATGCAAAATTGCACAAACAGGCGTGCACAGAAATGCACTTGAAGGTTCTCAAAAAATCTTGTGCCGATATCAAAAGGAGCTCAAAAGGAAACTCTTCAGCTCACGTCTTTTCAACCTTCGGTAACATCACGAATAAAAAGTGCCAGACTTTAATAAAAACTCCGCTAGACCAGCAGGGCTTTTGTCTGACTCCAGGAATGGTACTTGTGGACACAACACCATCACCAGTGAGAGCTCACACATTCAAGACTAGAAATAAAACCTCTCGTACGTGCTTGTCGCGTGAGATGTAAGTGAGAGCAGGTTCACTTTTATTCAGTGAAGAGATTTTTCAGTTTTGGACATAATTTGAAAGTGCCTGTAGGTCTTTACATTATGTATCAATTCCATGTGTGTGGGAACATAACAAATGGACCAAAGGGCCATTGACTTCCATTATAAGCAGAGTCGGTTTTTTCCTTCTCCTGAACAGGTTTAGTAGAATGCAAACAGCACTTAGAAAAGTATACAGCAAATAAAACAGGCCCAACCAGGAAATCCTCACCAGACACTTTGTGGAGTCTTCCTTCCTTCTTCTACTATATATACCCTATATTAGGGGTGGCGATAGGCTGATTAATTGAATCAATTATTGCTGTTTTTGGATAATCAGCATTATTTCATTATTGTTAAATG
>BRDA01003395.1:24628-51693 GCA_036984385.1 Crenuchus spilurus
CTTACCTGCTAACTGAACCTTCACACTCTGCTCTTACTGGTGCAATGTGACATTAATGAAGATTGGCCACCAGACTGGTCCAGTTTAGCCAGGAAGCCTCCCACACTAACATGACAGCTGTTTCAGGTCCTGTTTCATTGTGTAACCCCTGTATATACAGACCCATTCCAAAAAATTAGAATATCATGGAAAAGTTGATTAATTTCCAAAATTCCATTCAAAAAGTTAAACTTTCATAGATTACAGATTCAGGACCCACAATTTAAATGATTTCAAGTATTTATTTGTTTATTTTCACATAATTTGGGCTTCCAGCTCATAAAACCCTTGAAGACAGGATTCAAAACGATATGTCAATTTTCAGTACTTGGTTGGGTGCAACGTGGCATTGAGGCAATCAGTCTGTGGCAGTGAAAAAAGCCTTTTTTTCCAAACTGCTGGTGATACATTGTCGCTGGGCAGCTGGCACGCTTGGAGGAAAACGAAGATCCCCAGTTCTGATGGATCGCCTGACAGACGCCTGAGTAAGTCGACATTGATTATAGTACTAGGGAGAGTGCGCCATCTTGCCCACCAGAAGAGAGAGCATGGCCAATTCTGCTTTCTCGAGGCCCCAGCTGTCGATGGAAAGCAGCAGGATTGGGATTGAAACTTGCGATCCTTGCATCATATTGGAAGAACCTTTGTCCACTGAGCCACTCAGGACCAGCTCCTAGTAGGTGTTGACTTTGGACTAAACATGGTGGACTAACAGCAGCAGCTCAAACCATCACAGACTGCAGAAACTGCACACTGGACTTCAGACAGCTTGGATTGTGTGTCTCTCAGACTCTAGGAGCTGATTTACTAATGAAATGTAAAGAAAAGAGGATGTTGGAGCAGTTCTGGTTCTGCTTAGTCCAGGTAAGACACTTCTGATGTTGTCTCTGGTTCAGGAGTGTTGATATTAGGAATGTGGCAGCTGTAGCTCTGAGAGATACACAGTATTTATACTGTTTATAGTCATTTACTCTCCATCACATATAATACTGCACTTATGATTAAATTAAATGATGGACAAACGTTTTTAAAGATATTTTAATGGAACATTAATGCAATATTTCACTGCTTTAATCATTTCATCTCTTTTAATGACTGCAATTCTGAATAATTCATTTACTGTGAAATGTACAGAACATAATGGTTATGAGAAGCACACTGTGTTCAAGCTTGGCTCTTCAAGTAGAGCCACAATTCACGGCTTTTGCTTCTTTCTACACAAGCAATGAAAGATTCTCAGCTCCAGACGTCTCATAAGTGTAGATTTGTCTCTGAAAAGTGATCAAACGGTGCAGTATAAATACAGTATAAATGTGATCAGCGCTGCTGAAGTGGTTATTTGCAGAAAACATCAGTCACGCCTGCGCCGAGGCCTCTGCGCCCTCACTGAGTTTCATTTTAATATAGATTGAATAGACTTTAAAAGTGTGCCAGGAACACAGGAGGTGGAACCGCTCGCTTTCCTCTGTCCCCCAAGGCTGGAGCTGCTACTTCAGACGACTTTAAGCCCCTCGCCGCGATCGCACTGATGCATTTCCATTTTAAGTAACTGCTTCTGTGTGATTATTTCCTGATGTTCTCTTCCCGCGGACGGCCGAGGTAATCACGGAGCAGAGAGCCGACGAGGCTCGTGTCACGGGTGGAGGGGGACTCTTTTTTTGTGTTGTTGTTTGCGGGGAGCCTCTCGATGCTCGGTTGAGATGATTTTCATATTCATGCCGGCTGGCGTCTGGATTCACCTGCTCCAGATGTAATTGAAGAAATTCTCAGTGTGGGAGATTAAAACCCAGAGAGGCTCTGGTTCTGAGAAAGAGAGAGAGAGAGAGAGGGGCAAGGGGTTTGGTATCTGCTTGCAAGCATCCTTCCTTCTCATTAAACAGCAATATAAAAACAGTGCAGGTCAGCCGTTCTGCAGGTGAGCGCTGTTACAGCCCGTATCACACGTGGAAAGCTTTGTGGCCTAGCAGGGCCAATGCTTTCCATCAATATGGATATTTGGAGTTGACCTACTTCACCTGCGTGGGCGGCTGAAGGACTAACGCTGCGGCCTTTTCTTCCAGATCAGACACATTCTCAGCGTGGAGAGAAAGGAGCTTACGCCTGTGTTATTTAAAACAGGGTGTACTTTTTTCTTTCATTCACCTCTGCAGCCCCCTTCATCACTCCTATACACTTCCCTCCACTTTGTGAATTCTGAATAGTGAATAGTGTTACTCTGGCATGGCCACTTTATTAGAGCCCACCTACCTTGAAAGTCCAGTTATTGCACAATTAGAGACTGAAGCCCAACAAATCAGCACAGTCTATTCCTCCATAGTAGTGTTATACAAGTGATAAGGGATCATTTAGTATAATGGGCCGTTATCCCACTTATACCCCGGTTACCAAACATTCACTCATATGTAGTCTGACATGCCTTCACTTTTTTACAAATTACACACATCTAAAATTATTTTTCCCCAAAGTGTTACACAGGCTTTTGTTCAGCTCAAACTCAGCAACAACAGTGTCCAAACAGTAAGAGTGTCATAAATCTATATTCTGATTAAATCCGCTCTAAACTTAGACTTTCTAAAAACCTGTTTTCAGATGTGCTGATATATTGTGAAAAACACTCTAAACTTTTCTAGCCAAGACTTTTGAGCTCTGAACTGAATAAACAGAGGTGTTGGCTACACCCTTCTTGTTACAGGTTTTAGAAATTGTATGTGGTTTTATTTCTAAAGCTTAACAAATGTGAGGCGACACTCTGTTTTCACTCAGCCACTAACCCTACATTGAATATTTATGAGATGAGTGTAAGCTGAGAGGTCTTTGTTGAATCCACATTCCACAGATTCCTGGCTGCTGGAACCCACCAATGGAATGTCTGGAATTACCATGTCATTATCATATGAACGACAGCGCATCTTTTTGTGGGAAAATATTCACAGCTGTCTGAGTTGCTCTCATAGAAGTGTCTCTGCTTATTTAAGCTCCTCTCACAAGAATCAAAAAATATATTTAGATTTAAGCTATTTATATTTGAAAAATAGAACCTTAAAGATTTCCGGTTTATGTTTAGTTATCTAACTCTCACTTAGTAGACTTATATAAGTGTTTATGCCAAATTTTGTTAATATGCCGCTGGCAGGAGAGCCAACTCTGGAGGATTAAGCCAAGTGTGCTCTTCTCCCACACTTTAGCTCAGTCATTTAGCCTAGCTTATGCATCTTTGTCCTTTGTTCTGGGGACAATAGGCCACTTTTGGCTGCTCCTGGAGCTACAGCTCTAATGATCCACAGGTGTAGTGAGTTAGAGTTGAAGCTCCAGGTCCAGGTAAGGGGGTGGTCCACTGTGGAGGGATATGACTTTCTTTAGTCATGGATAAGATTAACACTAGATGAGGTAGTGTAGGTTACTTGTTTGATAGGGTTAAAGTCTCTACTATGGATCATCTTTCATAGGGACTATTATAGAGCTTATTCGTGGACCTGTAATGTAGATTAGGCAAACAGCCTAAATATGTATATAGGAGCATGTTTCTTAAATATGCAGGGAGACAAGCCTCTGCCTGTAGCTACTGTGCTCCTAAAGCTCATGCCTGTCATTCTTCTGTAGCAGGAGAGGGGGAGCTCGAGCCCCTCGGGTTATTGGGTTGGACTCGTTAAACTGAACTCCCCCCGCGTGGATTAGGCAGCTTCTAAAAGCCTGCAGTTCTGCTGGCAAAGTACAGCAGCAGTGGGGAGAACACTGTGTGAGTCCTGGCCTTCAGTTCCATACACACACCTGCTGCTGAGAAAACAGACAAGTGTGTTTACATCTATACATGAGAGTTAGAGAGAAAGAGCACGAGACAGGGAAAAAGAGATGGAGAGAACAAGAGAGACAGCAACTGAAAGATGGAGAGAGGAAGAGAAAAAGAGACACAGAGAATGACAGAGAAAAGAGCATGAGAGACTGAAAGAGAGAAGGATAGAGAAAGAAACAGATTGAGAAAGAGACAGAGAGAAAGAGAGAGACAGAGAAAGAGACTGGGAAAGAAAAAGACACAGGGAGAGATGGATTGAAAGAGATAGAGAGAAAGAAATTGAGAGAGAAGGAGAGAGAAACAGTGAGGCAGAGAAAAGAGCAAGAGAGACAAAGTGAGATGGAGAGAGAAAGAAACAGATGGAGAAAGAGAGAGAAAAAGAGGAAGAGAATAAGAGAAAGGACGATGGAGAGAGACAGAGAGGTGGAGAGAGAAAGACAGAGAGAGAGAGAAAGAAACAGATGAGAAAGAGACAGAGAGAGATTGAGCAAAGAAGAGACCATGTGAGATAGATGGAGACAAACAGAGAAACAGAGACAGATGGAGAGAGAGGACACAGAGAAAGAGAGAGAGATGCCTCTTGATTATTAGATTTGTCCTTATTATTGATTTTTTTGGATTTGGCCAGTCGTTCCCTATTGTAAAGTAAATTAACCCTGAAATAAATTGAGAAATGACATCTTCTCTTTATGAGTCACATTGAAGCCAGAGTGAGTCTACAGATGGCTGGGTGAAGGTTCTTCATAGTACCAGTCATTTCCCTTCTGTAGTAACCACCAGCATGTGTGACCTAATGCATCACTGTCTCCTTGTGTCGGGGCCAGACCATCATACTCAGATATTTATCTCTTCTGGTCGGCAACTAATTCTGATTTTTTGGTGTCTAATTGCAGGTTCGCTTTACAGTACATTCACTTTTGAGGTCCAAACGACAGCACTGGTTAATTTTCCAGGTCCATATCTCCATTTCATGAGCTTATATATCTAAAGAACCTTTCAGCAATAACCTATAATACTGCTCAACAATAACCGTGAAAGGTAAACCAAACCTACTGAGGGGAAAACAGTGATTGTAGTGATAGACTAAAGTACAGTATCTGGTGCAGCCCAGAGAATAAAGAGTTTTGGGTCTTGACTCTACAGGGGTGAACACCCACTTGTGGGCACACATGCCATGGCACCCAGGAAGCAGTTTGGGGTTAGGTGCCTTGCTCAAGTCCTCTTGTGTCATCAGTTCAGTGGATCGAACCAACAATCTTCTGGTCACAATTTCGCTTCCCAAACTACCAGCCAACAGCTGGCACCTTTATTACACTATATTATATCATACTGTATGTTTTAATTGACATTGTTTATTTATGTCTTCACCCTTCTCTCTTCTCTCCCAGCTTGTCCTGGAAGCCCACAATGTTCCTGAGCTCTCCGCTGGAGTGAACTGCACGTTTGAAGACCTGGCTGAGATGGATGGTCTGGTAGAGGGAAATCGCATCACCTGCAGCTCTCCAGCTGAGAAGGAGGTGCCGCGCATCGTTGTAGACCAAGGTGTGCACATGACATCAAAATCTTCACAAAACATTATAGAATTAAAACTTTGAGAACTAGTGGAGCTGCAAGGATAACATACAAACACTAGAACTGTAGAGTTTACTTTGTAGTTAATTAGTTTTATTTTAATTAGTTAATTAGAGTTTTATTTTACTACCTGAGTGTAGTGATTTTTAGCAATGTTAATTATTGAGTTCCAGTTCTAACTAAAGAAGCAAAATGTGGCTCCAAACATGCCTTTTGGTAGGTTAACTTACATTATATAACATTATATGCAAGGTCTAACCATGTGTTATAGGAAAAGAACAGGATTCCTCTAAAGAAAAGGAAACTTGACAGAAAATGCATTGATTTTAACCATTTGAAATTATTAGGGTCTATACAAGTGAAAACCTCAACTGGCCAATCGGAAAGAGGGAAAAAATCTTAACCTACCCTCTAAATGGTGACAGAGACATCCAATTAGTTAATAAGTGTAAGGGTCCTACATGGAACAGCAATTGGTTGCTAGGTTTGGCCCTTTTCTTGCCATTGTTACTGGGTTATGTCCTCTGGCTCAGTGATTAGTCACTGGGGCAAGTCCTTGTCCCCTTATTGGTTAGAGCCAGTAATCAGCTCATCACGCTCAGCTGATTACTGGCTTTCTTAAAGACTCAGTTTAGGGTGAATCCGATTCAGCCATTTCAGTTTCCTGGTCTGCAAACAGGATTTCGTATTGGTTCTAGCTCTGCCATGACTTCTATCCCCTAAATCTCCTTTTCCCAGTCCTCAGTCTAGTTTAAGGAGGTCAGGAACATTGCTTTTTTTGTTATTTTCTGGGACGATTTGTTGCCTGAGGAGGAAGCCCATCGGTAAAGCCGCGAGTCTGGCATGCTACAGCCGTTATTCCAGGCATGGTGCGTTACGGCAACTCCTCCTCCTTTTTGAGCACTCAGTACGGGACCTCTTGCATTGGTCTCTTGAGAAGAAGTCTCCCAAAACTCTAGACTTTTAGAGCTGAGGTTTGATGCTTTAATACTTAAAGGTGTTGCAGGAGATGTGAATTCACAAGTCAACATTGTTCTTTGGTACATACATCCACCAAGAAAACACTGAGGGCACTACTGTTATCACATGACACCCAATGATAGTGAGTAGAACAACTCTCCTTATACTACTGTGCATCAAGGAGTCTAAAATATTAGTGTTTCCCAGAGCACTGTCAAGAAATTACTTACCACGCTGCTCCGGAAAATACAGATAATTGGCGCAATTACATGAGCGGTGAGTGAAAATGGCAGACTGTTGTTGAGTGACTGCAGCTTCGGCAGGAAAACAGGAACTTTACCTCAACCAAGATAAACACACAGCAAGCAAAAGGCCCTCGAAGCCAACCAATTTAACCCTGCGCGTGTCTCCACTTACTCACGCGGCACCGTAATTGGAACAGTTGGATGGAGCGATGTGCCCTGCTCTCCTTAGAGACTACATTTGCATCATACTCAACAGAGTGAGAGAGAGACAGCACAGGAGAGAGAGAGTGAGACCCCGGAGCAGTGACGGACGCTTACATGCTCTCTTTGTTTCTCATTATCTCGCCTGCAGCTGTTGACTTGCCGCAGGACATGTTTTGTAATTGAGTGAATAATCATCTGCTGGATTGGCATTTCCCTGCCACCTTCATCCTTACTTGTCTTGCTCTCCTTTCTCTTTCTCGCTGTTCTGTGTATCATTCTTTCTTCATTCACTTTTTCTCAATCTCTCTACTTCACTCTCTCTCTCAATTTCACTTTTTGTCTCTCTATCACTCCGGCCATTTCAGGGTCGTGTGCCATGCCAAGCCTCACATCGGACAAACTTTGTTTGGTATGTGATTTTTTAATGCAACATTCCACATCTGACCTGAAGATTATTATTGTCCTGTATACTAAAAGTATTCTGTGTGGTCAGTGTTTTTATAAGAAATAATGTTACATTTATTTGTGTTTATAGTATTTTTAAAAAGTTCATTTTTAATATTTTTTACATATATTGCTAACGCACTGGGCACTGAATGTAATCTAACAGTCTGCCTGAGCCTTTTTACTACCACACAGTGTGCCAACTGTAATGTAACAGTCGGCCTGAGCTCCTTTTACTACCACACAGTGTGCCAAGTGTAATGTAACAATTGGCCCGAGCCCTTTCTTCTACCACACAGTGTCCAACGTGTAATGTAACAGTTGGCCCGAGCCCCTTTTACTACCACACAGTGTGCCAAGTGTAATGTAACAGTCGGCCCAAGCCTTTTTTACTACCACACAGTGTGCCAAGTGTAATGTAACAGTCGGCCCAAGCCCCTTTTACTACCACACTATGTGCCAAGTGTAATGTAACAGTCGGCCCGAGCCCCTTTTACTAACACACAGTGTTCCAAGTGTATTGTAACAGTCGGCCCAAGCCTTTGTTACTACCACACAGTGTGCCAAGTGTAATGTAACAGTCGGCCCAAGCCCCTTTTAGTACCAGACAGTGTTCCAAGTGTATTGTAACAGTCGGCCCGAGCCTCTTTTACTTCCACACAGTGTGCCAAGTATAATGTAACAGTCGGCTCAAGCCCCTTTTACTACCACACAGTGTGCCAAGTGTAATGTAACAGTCGGCCCAAGCCTTTTTTACTACCACACAGTGTGCCAAGTGTAATGTAACAGTCGGACCAAGCCCCTTTTACTACCACACAGTGTGCCAAATGTTATGTAACAGTCGGCCCGAGCTCCTTTTACTACCACACAGTGTGCCAAGTGTAATGTAATTGTCGGCCCAAGCCCCTTTTACTACCACACAGTGTGCCAAGTGTAATGTAATTGTCAGCCCAAGCCCCTTTTACTACCACACAGTGTGCCAAGTGTAATGTAACAGTCGGCCCAAGCCCCTTTTACTACCACACAGTGTTCCAAGTGTATTGTAACAGTTGACCCGAGCCTCTTTTACTACCACACAGTGTTCCAAGTGTATTGTAACAGTCGGCCTGAGCCTCTTTTACTTCAACACAGTGTGCCAAATGTAATGTAACAGTTGGCCCGAGCCCCTTTTACTACCACAGTGTGCCAAGTGTAATGTAACAATCGGCCTGAGCCCCTTTTACTTACATGCCGGTTGCTGAGTGTAGTGACCAATGACGTTTGTTCACCAATACCGCCAAACTCAGCTTGAGTCTGTTTCCTTCATCCATCTCTCTTTCTCTCTTTCTTTCCTCAATTCATTCTTGTTATCTCTGTTTCTCTGAGGCACCCCTCTTTTTCTGTATCCTTCCTTTTCCTCCCCCCTGTGGCTCTGCTGGCAGTGGAACTTTTAAGCGAGTTTGATGTTAAAGTGATTGAACCTCCTCAGTCGCTGATGCTCTTCTCAGCCACAGCTGTTCAGCCCAAGAAACAGTCTTGACAGCATTTATTCTGTTAGATAAGAGAAAGAAAGGACAAACAGACTCTTTCTCTGTGGCTCTTTTGTTCATCGGTGCGATTGGTTAAGCTCAGGATAATTGAAAAGTTCTCACATCTGGACAGCTGTCTTGATCTGGGCAATTTTTCATCACAGGAAAACATCGCAACGTGACAATAATAAAGACGCCGCGCTTTGGCAGCAGCAGGGGAATACCTTCACACGTTTACACCCAAACACACAAAAAGAGGAAGCTCTCATTTTCTCAAGTATGAAGACAGATGTTCATTTTCTCCCAAGGTCTCAGTACTGAAAAAGTCATTGAATGGGTTTAATGAAGGATTTTTATTTTTTTCCCTTTCAATGAGGAAATGAATTGAAGCTGTGACAGAAAATGTTATTTTTCTATTGTCCTGTATTGTAAATGCAGGTGTGTATGAGATGTGAGAGACTATGTGAGTAATGAGACATGTAGGTCTGAAGATGGAGACATTTTGATATGAAATGATAAACATTAAATTCTTGTGGAGTCTTAACGTTCTGTATACTCCTTTTGGCCAACATTACTATTATTATTATTATTATTATTATTATTATTATTATTATTATTATTACTTTGTATTATTATTATTATTATTATTATTATTATTATTATTATTATTATTAAAAATACTGCTTCAACATAACTTTCATTTTAATCAAGAAAGTAACATTTCAACCTAAGAAAGTAGCAGAAAGTCATTCTGAAAAGTTTCCAAAGACCATTCAGTTGATCTTCTGGACTGTCAAACATGGTGGTGGATCATTCTTTGACCCTGCAGATGACACAAGAGTTTATATTCTGTCCTGCACAGTGTTGGCTGGTTGAATTTGCTTGTCTATGCAGGGACATTGCAGTGGACACCGGCCCTCCAGATCCAGATCTGGACATCCCTGGTGTAGAAACATGGACTAGCAAATGAAAAAGGGCAGTTTTGAGTTAAGGTTGACTTTAAGTAGAGAGTTTTAGCAGGCATTGGCACCCCTGCCCGCCCACACTCATGCAGGTAGAGAGCCGATGAGATGAGGAGACAGAGAAGAAGGTCATTTGTTAGCTCTCGTTTGTCCCGTCTCTTCTTCTCGTCTCCACAGCTTCATGGTAACCATATGTGTCCTGTGTGACTCATTAGGAGAAGCACACTCTCCAGGATGTGTCAGGAGGCCTACACACACATACACACACACACACACACACACACACACACACACACACCAGAGATACCAGCCATCAAGGTAACATTTAGGTGGACTAATTAGGACAGATTCATTGTCAGGCACAGTTTTGGGTGATTGATGAATGATTCCCACTTTGTCGAGGAAACAGAGAGACGGCAGGCGGGGGAGGAGAGAAGAGGGTGCTAAAGAAGAGCTGGCAGAGAGTGGGAGCGAATAAGAGAGCGATAAAGGCAGAAAAAGAGAGAGAGGGTGACAAAGAGAGGTGCACGCTCTTCCTCTGAGAGGGGAGACGTCGGCGTCCGGCTCGTTGAATTAAACATGAGGTCCTTCATTAGCGCCCGACAAAAGGACACAGAAAATCCTTTTGTGCCACGTATTCATCAACTTGTACAGGTTCCTCTCTCTCTCTCTCTCTCTCTCTTTCTCTCTCTCTCTCTCGTTCTCTCCCTTTCCATAATCTCCCCTTTCAAAGGAACTTTGAAAGACTTTTGGATGGACGTGGACGTTTTGCATTTGGTAGATACGAGGTATAAACTCCTCCCTGTGTGTCCTGTGAACGAACGTAACCCCAGCTTAGATGTGAGGTCTACCGCGTGCACTTTCATGTGTCTTTAGTGCAGTTTTACTGCACTAGTTACAGTAAAGGAAGTTCTATCAAAAAGTATTGGGACACTTGCTCATTCGTTAAAATGGGAGTCTGTCCCGTATTTGTTGGACTCTCTACTGTTGTAGATTTTGGAGCAGTGCTGTGAGGATTTGAGTGTTGGATGGAGTAGAGACCACTGTTCCACAACTCAATGCTGGGGCTTTATACCACTATAGCCAACAGGTGCCTATAGGATTTCTCAACCTATCTGAATGCATTCAATAGAAGGGGTGTCCACTAACAATTGGCCACATGACTAACATGCAGATGTTCCTGTGTTTTTTAGGTGACCACCAGATTGTGCAGCTGTACCTCAAGTCTAAGGAAACAGGTCTGGCTTTTGCCAACACAAGCTTTGTCTTCTACAACTGTAGCGTCCACAAATCGTAAGTATGTTTTAATTGGATCCCAGGTTCATTCCTGTGTTGTGGAAACCACCTTTATTCCTCTCTCTCTCTCACTCTCTCCCTGTCAGCTGTCTTTCCTGTGTCGGAAGCCCATACCAATGCCACTGGTGCAAGTACCGCCACACCTGCACACACGACCCGCGTAGCTGCTCTTTCCAAGAGGGCCGGGTCAAGCAGCCAGAGGTGAGTTCTGATTGGCTCTTCACTGTGTTAGATGATGTCCTCCTTTTTCTAGTCTGTCATTTATTTAGCCTTGATTTTCATTAAACTCTCATATTTCTGAATATCCCTTTCTGATGCTTCGCTGCCGCTGAATTATCAATATTATTGGCTCACGGCTCGCGCCTCAAAGCCTCGCCCCCGGACCCGTCAGATTAATTAAGTCAGTCAGAGCTGCTTATCCCAGTCAGATACCTTACAAACTGCTTTTAGAGGAAAGATATGGACGAGCAGGTCGAGGCACGACTGGGCAGAACAGAGGAGGAGATGAAATTGTCCCTGAAACAACAACTACAGTCGCAGTCAAAAGTTTGGACACTGGCAAACTGGCATGTAGCTTGAGGAAATGCAATCTGGAAGAAATAAGTCTTCATGCAATGAAATTAATGAGATTTGTGCTTATTGTAAAATCATTTAAAATGGTATCCCCTTAAAGATTGAACCCTAAAATGATGGTCCTTTTGACCACTTATGAAAAAAGAAATGAAATAACACATTGCATGTGCCCATTACTATTGAGAATCTATTGCTCACAGTATGTTGACGAAACAAACAAAACATGCCTATTTAAGCCTGTATACATTAAGTTTCATGTGTGAATATTATGAGCATCTACCTTATAGGTGAAACCTCCCACCACAGCCTCGTCCCGTGTCGTGTCTACATCAGCTACATCAAGTTTTGTCATTGCACAGCCCTGGGCTCTCATTCTCATTATGTTTGCTATATAGGTTCCCTTGTGTTTCAGTATTTGTCTGTCATTGTGTTGTCACCAGCGTTGTGTGGATTGTCTTCACCTTCTTGTTTTGTCTTTATTCATGGCCAATTCACAGTCACAGTGTTTGTTTTTGTAATAAAGGAACATGACCCATGCTGCATCCGTCTCCTCAACTGTAGTTGACGGAAGGTATCTGGAGGCACTTGTGCCCAGTCCATCACTCAGGCCACTCAGATTCCTGTGGTGCACCATCACTGTAACTCACAAAGTAGCTTAACCCATTACCCAATTATCATACCCTTTTGGACATCACATGCTTTGTCCATGATGATGGGTTTACACTTTGCTACAACAGCAAATCATGTCACGGGCATCTTTGACAGTTCATTTCAAACAAGGTTGGTCAAAATGTTCTGATATAACTGTGTTTATAGTTAGTAATAGATGATCTAAGATAATTTGTCATTTAATATCCACACTGATGATCTTAAAAGTATAAAATATGATGGCTTTATAGAATTATGAATAGAGCAGCCATTGATCTCTCTGCTTTAAAGAACATATAAGAGTTGATTCAGTC
The DNA here is from genome assembly GCA_036984385.1 of Crenuchus spilurus. Classification (NCBI taxonomy): domain Eukaryota; kingdom Metazoa; phylum Chordata; class Actinopteri; order Characiformes; family Crenuchidae; genus Crenuchus; species Crenuchus spilurus. Next base: position 37,184 of record BRDA01003395.1, read on the forward strand.
TGTATTTGTTGTTGAAGGTGTTCTAGTCTAAATCTAAAGAACTGATCTGTATTCTCTATATGAGCTGTGTAATGCTGTGTAAAGAGTCCCACGGCTGCAGGTTTTAGCCATACAAGCATGTTTGGTCGCTAATGCTCAGCATTTATTATCATCTCTCAGTGGGAGTTGCGTGTTCGCCCACATTTGCCTTTCTAATTATCGGCTGGCCTAATGTGGTCAATATTGACCATGTTAATATTGGGAGTTCATATTGTGTGCATAACAACTGGCTCACAAAAGCAGGGATGGAGCATTAGCAGGTTTTAATGACATTTCCTCTGCATGTTTTTGTTTGACTGTTGTTTTAAGGCAGGTGTTTCGCGTGCCTAATGAGTTTAATTTGGATTTCATTAACCCCCGGTACTGGGGGGTCGGCGGGGGGATCGGATTCTGAGCGCGGACTCTCTGCTTCCGACTTAATGAGTTTGGATGTTTACTTCAGAAATCCGCAGCCGAAGACAATGACGAGTCAACTTTGCTCAGATAAATGAGACGGCCCTTTTCGCTGACCCTCTGCCAATGAATCTCCTTCAAATTAAGGGAGTTTTTAACGGAGTGGTGCGGGTTCAAGGTTAATCCGTTCTTGCTTTTTGAGCAGTTGATGAAGTGAGGAAGACCTTCACCCAAAACACCCGCAGGCACACAGAGGAAGGCTGGACTAAAGCACGTACTCACAGCCGGGGTCCGAGTGCGAATGGCGTCCCGAACGTGTCGGCGCATCGCTGTGCTGTCTCTGCTCCAGACGCCAGTTGACTACTTTACATTTAAATATCCAATAAAATAAAGCAGCCCAATAGTGATGCCCTCTGCCTCTATTCTCTCATTTGGTGGTACTTGGAATGCTTGCCAGTGCCAAGACTATTAATTAAAAGAGAGTTGTGGCAGAAACTAATGACGAGTTAAGAAGTTTCATTAGCCAACACGCATTTTTCCCTGGACCACAGTACAGTGAAAGTGAAAGTGACACATTTACCAATGTGCTTGCACTGATCAACACATAATGGGCAGTAAGGCATTCTTCCAGCAGTTCAGCAGTTCTGATCTACTCTAACACACCGCCACCACGACAGTGTCACTGACAATGATCCACCAGCTCTGAGCATTGAGGAACAACAAAGTACAAACAGATGGCCTACAGTCTATAAGTGCATCTCTCTGGTCTGAGACGCAGGGCTTGAAGTGCTGACAATGGAATAAGACCAGCTATTAGCACAGTGTCTGATGCCAGGCTCCAAAACGAACCCTGGAGAGAGAAACCTTGATTTTGGCAGGTGTCCCAACACTTTTGTCAAGACACTGCATCTTTTCTATTGCAGTGCCATTCCAACTGCATGCAAATGAGTGTGTTGTATTTCTTTCTAGCCTGTGGTTTTGCATTAAAGTGTGTTTACTTGTGTGTTTTGTAGCTTTCTGGCTGATAACATCAGGCCTCCGGGGCTACATTTGGCTACACGTTTACCTTTGAGTTGATTAATGTGCAGCATACCTGATTGAGGAATGAATGACAAGGAAAACAGAGGGAAGTTTGTGGAGAAAGGGAGGGAAGAATAGGAAACGAGAGAGCACAGTGATAGGAGAAGCAGCCATATGCATGGGAATGAAAGAAAGAAGGTGAGAGAGAGAGAGAGAGAGAGAGAGAGAGAGATGGGAAGGGAGCAATGAATCAATGAATCTGGACCTCCTCACGTCTTATTAAGATGTTAATTTGCAGCCATAATTGGCAGCACGTCTACGCGATTGAACGGCAGATTATAGAGAGGGGGATTTGTGAATGACATAACTACCCTCCTCTGCCCCAGGGCTCAAAACCAGAGCAGTGGTTCAAAATCGCTGAAGGTGGAGAGCGTACGGGATGAAAGTTGACAGTGGAGGGATAGAAAACTGGTAGAGTAGAAGACGAGAGGCTTGATGAGATCAGACAGGAGTTCATAAATGCTCTCCAGTGCTTTAAAACAGACTGTATTCACTGCTAGATACACTATATGGCCATAAGTTTGTGGACAGCACATCTAATGAAAGTTTTAAGCTACTTTAAGTTGGCACAGTCCCTGTTGGCACCATGTCTAATGCCAGGCATGGGGTAGAGAGCTATAAACCCCTCCAGCATTGAGCTGTGGAGCACTGCCTTCTCTGCTCCATCCAGTACGTTTGGGATGAGTTGGCGGAGTTGGTGATGAGGTGGTGGTGGCGATCGTCCAGCATCCTGATGCTATGGCAAAATCCAAAAAATTTAGAAAGACTTCCATGGATAGCAGAGACAGTCACTCCAACAAAAGCAGGAGAAACTCCTTGTTTTTGGAAGAAACAGCGAATGAGCAGGTGTCCCAATACTTTTGTCCATTACAGTACTATAAAGAAATGGACCAAAGTAAGCAGTTGAGCTGGACAGAGAGACAGCAAGGAGGTTCCTTTATTTTATTCTCACACCTACACACACTACACACTCCCTGCACACACACACACACACACACACACACACACACACGCACACACACACACACACACACTCACACTCTAATTATGGCTCTGCCCATCTATGCCAACTCCACTCATTGTGCCAGGGCTTTTCCTACTCTCTCTCTCTCTCTCTCTCTCTCTCTCTCTCTCTCTCTCTTCTTCACTTATTCTCACACTTCTCTCTCTTGCTGACTCCATTCTAACCTCAACCCACAAGATTTTGATCAAAGCTGTGTCTGTAATCAGCGTCCAAATAAAGCCGCTTGTTTCTAAGAAGATGCTGACACGTTCACCATCATCATCTTCATTCTTTCTTTCTTCCGCAGTAAACATGTGGGGTGATTACTGCCTGAATCATTCCACCTCCCGTTTACCAGCGAAAAATGTGAATATGCATCAGCTACTCCCCCTCAGGCTTCTCTCAGTGCAAACACAGAAACGTCTATATTCTCTCATCATCTCAGCATCTCCATCTTCTCTTTGATGACCAGCCTGGAGCGCTTCACATGCATCGGTAACTGGGAAGGAAGCTGTGGTGTCATGGCATGAATTGCGTGTCGCATCGCCACCCCCCAGTTATTTACTGGTGTTAGCTGGGTGTCCGGTTAGGCCTAGCCTCAGGCCTGCGGTAATCAGTTCTGGCTGGGTTAAAGCACTGGGCTGCTTTAGTGTCTCTACAAAGAGCCTGAGGCGAGGAAGCGTTCGGCCCTGGTGGCGGATTCAGAGAGGGTTAATTCTGACTTTTTGTGAACTTTTACTTACCGATATCTCTTACAGTACCAGTCAAAGTGCCAGTACAGTACAGTACCAGTTTGGACACATCATCTGTACATTAAGTGGTTATTACTAAAGTCATCCAAACTATGAATAAACACATATGTAATTATTTAGTAAACAAACAGTGTTAAACAAACCAGAATATGTTTATATTTGACATTCTTCACAGTAGGCACCTCTTGCTTAGATGCAGCTTTCTTGGCATTTTCTCAGTCAGCTTTATGAGGTAGTCACCTGGAAAGACTTTCAGTTAACAGCTGTGCCTTGTCAAGACTTCATGACTTGCATTTCTTGCCTCTTAATGTGTTTGAGACATCAGTTGTGTGTCTACTTTGAAGAATCTAAAACATGTTTTGGTTTGTTTAACACTTTTAAGTTTTACTACATTCCTTATGTGTTCTTTCTTAGTCAGGATAACTTCACTATTCATTTAAAATGTAAGAAAAAAAATAAAAACATTCAATGAGAAGGTGTGTCCAAACTTTTGACTGGCACTGTATATTGTAAAATAAAGGAGTTTACCGTTTTGAAAATAAACTTTTATTTAAAAAATAGTCACACGCATTAGTATTTGGAGTCAAAACTTTAGCTTTGTTAGCTTAGAACTGTAATGCTAACAGTGCTAACAAACAGTAGAACTCAGTAGTCACCTACATTGTCCAGTTGTTTCCATACAAGAAAATCATGTTATTTGAGAGATGTTTTGATAGAAATGGCCTTATAGTTCATAGTCTGAATGGCTTGAACATGGAAAACATTGAATGTATCCAATGCTTGCCATCGACAGCTGGGGCCTGAGAAAGCAAAATTGGCTGTGCTCTCTCTGGGTAGGTAAGATGACACTCTCTACCCAGCACTACTAAGTAATGTCAGCTGGCTCAGGAGTCTGCAAGGCAATCCATCAGAACTGGGGATCCTGCGCTTTCCTCCAAACACATTCGCTGCCGGGCAGCGATGTATTGGCAGCAGTTAGAAAAGGGGCGGGGCTTGACTTCACATGCATCTGAGGAGTCTTCACCCTCCTAAATTTAAGCGATAGAGTCAGCACATGATCTACCAAACACATAGAGGTGTATTGTGTAAATTGTAAATATAATCATAAAGAAAGTCTCCTGAGCCATAAGAGCAACATTTGAGCGATAACATTTTCTCCAGTAATCTGCAGAAGAAGTGGGAACCATGATGGTGTCTGCTTTTCCACCAAATTTTATATCCAACATGAACATCCCATAATTGTGTTCCTGTCAGACAGGACAGGCTGTGAAAATAATAATGTTTTATATAAAAGCCTTTCACAGTGAAAGAGAAGATGAGAAGTAGTGTAGAAAGAAGAGGAAAGTCTTCAGGTGAGTTTTAAAGGAGACGAATGAGGGAGAGAGTCTGGACTGAGCAGCTGAAGGGTACTTAATGAAATATGAGAAAAGTTAGAATAAGTGGAGATGATAACGTCATATCTCATACCTGCAGTGGCCTCACAGGGTTAATTGAACAGTAATAAGTGGTGTGTTAGTGTGTGTTAGTGTGTGTTAGAGTAGATCAGATACAGCAGAGCTGCTGATGTCACCACAGTGTCACTGTTGGTGCATCATCCAGCCAGCAGCATCAGGACCAACACAGACTGTGCTGAGCTACTGTCTCTGACTTTACATCTACAAGGTGAACCAATAAAGTAGCTGGAGAGTGATTGGACAGCGTTTAACATCTCGTACCAGCTTAACACGCAGTAACACACCACCACCACATCAGTGTCACTACAGCACAGTCCTGTGAGGGTCCTGACCATTGAAGAACTGGGTCAAGAGAGTGACTACAGCCTGATAACATCAGATACAGCGCAGAAATCCCTCATCTCCTGCGCTCTGCCTCCTCTTTCTCTTCTCACTGCCAGTAAAGACTTAATAACCTGGCCTGACAAAACCAGCTCTTGCAGAACAGCAGTCTCTGAAGACTCCACATTAGAGCCTTCCAGCCTTCAATTATTCTGTTGTTATGCTTGGCGTCAATCACTTGCCCACATAAAGCTGCCAGCCTAGCCGGGCGCATCCTTCAATAAGAAAAGGGTGGGAGAAGGGCCAGGAGGACCCCTTCCCTAAAGTGGGGGGATATTAGAGCCGGACTGAGGGGGCTTAAGGGGGTTTGATGATGGAGGTTGACAGAGACAGTGTTCAGGTATATTCTGATTCATCACTTTGACCACCGGCAGTAAACACATACACATTATGCGTATCTGCGTAATGTGCCAATAAATCCAATATATTGGTTTGTTTGTCTAGCCCAGGAGACTGCTAAAGAAGTACTTCCATCCAAACGTGCCAACGTGGCTAAGTGGCAGAGGCTAGTTAGCAGGGTCTTATTTGCATAAGGCACCTTCTAGCTTTAATTAATCAATAACAGCATTTTGGGTTCTTTATGGAGATGGCAGGGTTCAAAATGAGGATTTAGTGGGCAGAATTGGGCCGGACGGCATTGCTCGGAAGAACTGTCTTTTTACGGTAAAGGCAAGGCTTTCTGCAAGATTCTTTAGGATGTTGGATGCTGGCATTAGACATGATGTTTATCTCCTCCATAGAGTCCTACTCCTACACCTGTGTCAATGTAAAGTAGCTGAATGCATTAATATAAAGGGGCGTCCACATACATTTGGACATATAGTGTAATTCTACACAGCTCTGAAGTGAAGCAGGAGCGAGGGATGAGTACAGTGTACAGTTTAGGATAATTGTGTGTGTGTGTGGGTGTATTTGTTGTGTTTTGCATGCTTTAGTGCCAGTTCATGAATTTTAATGGGACTATTTGCGTGTGCATGTTGGGGGGGGCACTTAAGCTATTATCTATAAGCACTAAAATCCTCCAAGGCTTCCTTAATTCATTGATTATGCAGATGTTGTATCTGAATAAAAGACCTTACGCCGACATGGTGACCATCACTCATTACAAGGCACCGTAATGAGGTGTTGAAACAGATAGATGCTCTAGATTAGCAAAACAGCGTGAAGAAGGATGACGACATGTATGTTAATGTTATAACAGCCTCTTTATATTTAATGTGGTTAACTATGTCTGAAAGCTATTGCTGCCTGAAGGTGCAATCATGCAATTGATGGTCTGATTTTTTTTTTTATGCAAATTTGTCCACACAGGTTCAAACATTGCTGGAAACAACTCTGGATATGTATATAAGACAGATTGTGTGCATATATACTGTTTATATATGACTGGTCCACTGTGGTGTGTTGAATGCTCTGTACCACTCACTGGAACCCAGACAGAATGAATGAATGGATCAAATATGGCCCACATTTGGTCTTAAATGATGGCATTGACTCTAGAGGAGTCTGGATGTATCAGCTAAGCCATAGCTCAACCTTATATGGACCAGATGCCAGGTGTTTGGAGCCCGGCTCATGATACTGGGCCCACATCTGGCCCACATAACATGTGGCATAAACCAGGTCAAACCTGGCCCACTTTTGGTCCACTGAACACTTTTCAGCCAGTGCTGAAACTGAGCCGTAAGTGCCTAAAGTGGCATGGATTTCGCCCAAATGTGTTCCCCTCCAGCATCAATGGATTGTGGAGAGGTACTCGTTGTACACTGTTTAAAAAGGCAACACTAAAATAACATCCTAGATCTCAGTGAATAAAATATTCCAGTTGAAAATCTTTATTTATTACATAGTGGAATGTGTTAAGAACAAAATAACATAAAAATGATCAATATAAATCAAATTTATTACCCCTTGGAGGTCTGGATTTGGAATCATACTCAAAATCTCATACCACCCTCATGGAGTTTGTTTCTGACAGTTTGAGCAGAAACATGGATATTAGTGGCCTGCTAGAGGTCATTTTGCAGGGCTCTGGCTCTGCTCCTCCTGTTCCTCCTTGCACAAAGAAGGAGGTAGTGGTCCTGCTGCTGGGTTGTTGCCCTCCTACAGCCCCCTCCATGTCTCCTGGTGTACTGGCCTGTCTCGTGGTATCTGCTCCATGCTCTGGACACTGTGCTGACAGACACAGCAAACCTTCTTGCCACAGCTCACATTGATATGCCATCCTGGATGAGCTGCCCTACCTGAGCAACTTCTGTGGGTTGTAGACATCGCCTCATGCTACCTCTATGGTGAGAGAACTGACAAAATGCAAAAGTGACCAAAACATCAGCCAGAAAGGATGAGAACAGAGAAAAGGTCTGTGGACACCACCTGCAGAACCACTCCTGAATAGGGGTTGTCTTGCTAATTGCCTCTCATTTCTACCTGTTGTCTGTTCCATTTGCACAACAGCAGGTAAAATTGATTTACAATCAGTGTTGCTAACTGGACAGGTTGGTTTCACAGAAGTGTGATTGACTTGGAGTTACTTTGTATTGTTGAAGTGTTCCCTTTGTTTTTTTGAGCAGTGTACAAGAACTCCATTATCAGTACACATTCACTACGGCGTCTGTAGAATATCCCACAGTTAGCATTTCTGAAGTGCTACCACCACTGTGCTTGGACATTACATCCTTTGCTCGTGATGATGGTTTTGCACTCTGCTACAACTGACTGGTGTGCTCGCTTATATATACAGCAGAATGGTCACATGTTCTGATATGACCATATATATATACTGTACGATGGAGAGAAGAATGATTGGTTTTAGTGTTTGGATGCAAAAAAAAGTTTCTCAGGCTTAGCACACAGTGAAATTCATACCTATCATAAGCCTCTTATCACCATAAGCCAAAAGCACCCGGACGACACAACGCCCCGTATCCGGAGGATGATGAAGTGGCAGCTAAGATACACTTCTGAACTGTCTCACAAACCTGGGAAAGCATCACGCACTGTAATTGCAGACACGCTGCATAGAGGAGCAATTGGAAGGTAGCAGATAATGTGCTTGCCAGAAAGCGAGAGAATCACCAGCCATGTTCACACCTTCATGGTAATTCTGCGCAAAGCGTCCTTGAGTCAAGCTAAATGGAAATTGAGACAGCTAGAGATAAACTGCTGGAAAAGCTCGCAGACATAATGGAGGCTGATAGGCCTGAAAGAAAACCTGAAAGAGTGCAGAAGACTAAAGGTAGCATCTGTTCTTGTCACTGTTGGCATATATAACAGCACATGGAACGTGGGAAGTCTCCTGCAGAGAACCGTGGAGATCCTTACTGGCAGCTTTGCTTGGCAGTTCCTGAAGTGTAGGCAACGACAAGGCACCTGTGCTCCATGAAGTGAATCAGTTCACGCTCCATCCAAAACTCTATAATTGCACTGCAAAGCCATTAAGCATAATGAAGAAAATAGCATCGCACCAGTTGTAGAGTGTCAGACAAACCCAACGTTTCTCCTGAAGTCAAGGATATTAATAGAGAGCTTGCCTAACAGCCTCTGCTCTACTGAGAAGGCTTTAGACCCAATTTTGGAACATTGCAGTGATTGTATTCAGCCACGAGAGCATTAGTGAGGTCAGGTACTGATGTTGGATGATTGGTTCTGGATCACGTATTAGATAAGGTCCCATCACTGCAGATCCACTGTCCCACAGCCTATTATTGACTTTATTAGCATTGGACATGGTCGCATTAGACGCTCACTAATTAGAAGGAGTGTTGATCTCCAAGACTAATATAGCAGCCAATTTTGGACCAAATATGGCCCAATTAAGGCGCTTACAGGCCAGTTATGGCAATGCAGAGTGCATTGTGGCCCAAATACATCCTACCATGTGACTTACAGGGCCAAAATTGGCCCAATTATAGCCATCACCCCTGAGTTGAGGCTTCATTCAGGCTAAATTGAAGCTCTATTCAAACAAAGTCTTCATCACCATTGAACGATGAAATGTAAGTTTGGGCCAGAACCGGGCCTTCCCTTATTTGCTACAAGCTTGCTCAATAAAAAGTATTATTAATCACTAGTATAAGTGATAATAGTCTATAAGCATCCTTAATAAATATCAAACGGTCAAATAAAGACGCACAGGACCAAAGTTCAGTGACTTAATGATATCCAGGTTAATGAATTAAGTTCTCTCCTATCAAAACATTGTACACAGGATTAACTGGAGTATGAAAAGTCAATGCCACAGTGGTCACATTAGCAGGAAGAGAAGCCCTGGTGGAGCAATAAGAGTCAAAATAGTTTTATTGTGCTGGTAAATATTCTCTCAGCATGTCTTCTAAACCCATTACTGCTGAAATGAAAGGAAACCTAACAAACAACAAGGTGCAGAGCTGAGCCGTCCATGTCTTCAACCATTTAATAATATTTTGTCTAGGATCAATCAATCAATCAATCAATCAATCAATCAATCAGTTAATCAGAACAGTTTGGCTTATAGCTCATGAAAATCCACTATTATATGTGATGGTGATTGTGAGTAAATGACTATAAACAGTATAAACACTGTGTATCTCTCAGAGCTACAGCTGCCACATTCCTAATATCAACACTCCTGAACCAGAGACAACATCAGAAGTGTCTTACCTGGACTAAGGTGGTCCAAAGTCCTCTTTTCAGATGCATCTCATTTGAAAATCAGCTCCTAGAGTCTAAGATGCACAGAATCCAAGGTGTCCGAAGTCCAGTGTGAAGTTTCTACCGATTTTAGAGCACTTCATGCTTCCATCTGCTGACAAACTTTATGGAGGTGCCCACAACTAACTATGACTATCAGCCACATTAACACAAGGCTTGAAATATGTCACTTTACATGTAATGAATATAAAGTATATGACAGTTTAGCGTTTTGAATTAAATTATGTGCAGATATGAACATTTTCACCATATTCTAGCTTTTGATATATGACTGTACCTGTTTTTCGGGGGCCTGAAACATTGGACTTCTGGCCTTAAACATCTACCTACAACACTTGAAGTGGTTCTCAGCTCAGCTCTTTGTGAAGGCACATGCTCTGACCGAAACATTCGATTTCAATGCTAATGTTTGCCTGCATTTACTTTCGGGAGTGTAAAAATAATAAGGCATTAGGATGCAGATGCTAATTTGTCATTGGGAATTTATTTTAGGGATGTTTCTGCGGTGCTTAAAGGAGAGCGATCAGTAATAACTGTCTGTTAGGATCGTTTGCAGCTTCCATAGTTCATCAGCTCCGCAGTACGAGATTGATGCTAATGTGGTGGTCAGTCATCGCTCATTTCTTTGCATATGTATGCATGTGAGTAATCTGTGAGAGCTGTGATTCAGATACTGAAGAGCTTTGCGGTGAAATCTAAAACTCAGATCCTCTTCGCACCTGTCACAATGAAAGATGATGAGACTGATTCAGTATGCCTGGCTGACTCACCGTGTTTATCCCATTACATTATGGATTTGGGTGACAGTCTGGGGGTGTGTGCGTGTGCAGGGTTATCAGAAAGGTTCCTGCTTTTGCTGTTCATGCACTATGTGTCCAAATGTTTGTGGACACCCCGTCTAATGAATGCATTCAGCTGCTTCACACCGATGTACAAACACACACACAGTTTGTCTAGTCCCAACAAAATAGGCCTAAACATGAACCTATTGGCACAATGTCTAATGCCAGGTGGGCTAGTAGGGTGCAAAGCCCCCCAGCACTGAGCTGTGGATATGTGTTCTCTGCTCAATCCAGTACTTTTGGGATGAGATGGGGATGAGGTGGGTGCAACATCCTGACCTCACTGATGTGGCTGAATGCAATCAAATCCTCATAGCAATACTGCAACATCTAGGAGAAAACCTTTCAGGACATTAAAGACTGTTGCTATAACAAAAGCAGGATAATTCTTCTTAACCCTCTGCAGTCTGAGGGTAGTTCAGACATTCTGATGTAGTCTGACATACCTTCACTTTTTTACAAACTACACACATCTAAAATATTGTTTCCAAAGTGTTACACAGGCTTTTGTTCAGTACAAACTCAGCAACAACAGTGTCAAAACAGTAAGCATGTCATAAATCTATATTTTGATTAAATCTGCTCTAAACTTAGACTTTCCAAAAAAATTTCAGATGTGCTGATATATTGTGATAAAACACTCTAAACATAAGACTTTTGAGCTCAGAACTGAATAAACAGAGGTGTTGGCTACAAACTGTTCATTACAGTTTTTAGAACTTGTATGTGGTTTTATTTCTAAAGCTTAACAAATGTGAGGTGACACTCCATTTTCCTCATTCAGTGGTTCCTAGATTGAATATTTATAAGATAGGTTTGAGGTTAGAGGTGAGAGGTCTTTGTTCATGTGAGCGCTCTTTGTTTATAGAGACCAAATGTATGTTTTCACACATTTCTTGGCTGCTAATCCACCAATGGCATGTCCAGAATTACCATGTTGTTATCATATGAACGGCAGATCACATGACTTGGCGAGAAGAAAAGGCTCGTGCTTTGACTCATGGTGAAAAACATGTCTCTGCTTATTTAAGCTCCTCTCACAAATATGTAAAAATATATTTCAATTCAAGTTATATATATTTGAAAATTAGACCCTTTAAGGTTTCCAGGGTATGTTTAATTTTGTTTCTAGGATAAAATCTCACAGAGTTATATAAATGGTTCTGAGGAATTTTGATTATATCCCGCTAGTAGGAGCACCAACTCCATATATTATTTCCTCATAGCGTCCACAGCATGACAGCTTCTCAGATTCTACAAAAGTGGCTTAGATAACACCTCGTTTTGCATTTTAGTGGCAAATATGGCTGACAAAAGTTGGAACATAAACAACAGTCTTTATCCATGTGCTTTCTGCCCCTCTAAATTATCTATAATAGCTTTTTTAAAAGGTTTTTTAAAGCCTTTTATATGCACACAGCTTCTTTGAGTCACCCCTGCAATGTTAATGAACTTCAGACAAGTGTTATCGTGTGAACAGGCCCCGAATGCTGTCCCCAGTATGGTCTTATCTTAAACACCTGAGGAAAAAGACTTCCAGGAAGTGTAATAATAATAAGACACAGTGGTAGATAAACGCTGATGAAAGACTTAACAAAGACCAGAAAGGTGGACTTTTTGTTCGAAACTGGATCTGTGTTGGTGCTTTTGTAATAAGACTGTGAGTATAGACTTGTAAGTGGCCTACAGGTGAGGTTCGAAAGAAACATTTGTCTTAACACTCATATTTTAAAGATTTTCTCAAGTAAGACCAGCAGAACCTTTATCAGTTCATTCTTTTATTCTGTTTCAACTCTTTTATTCTGTCCAAATGTTTGTGGACACCCATAAAAATCATAAAAATAATGGCTGTGTATTTATAAAACACATCATGATATGGTGATATATTGTGATGCTGTAAGGAAATTGATTTTAACCCTTCCGCCTCTGCTGTGTCTCTGGCCACGCCTCTGTCCACATGCCGAATTTCTTTACATTTCTCCATGTGCTCTGTGTTTGTTTATGTCCTCCACATTTCTTGTTCAGATCATGTCTCCACCCCCAATTATGTCATGTCATTGTACAGCCCTGCCATCTCATTACATGTCATTGTTTGCTATTTATCTCCCTCATGTTTACGTTTGTTGTCAGGTTTTGTCTTAGCTCAGCCGTAGTGTTTTTGTTTTTGTTTCATAGCCACAGTTATTGTGTTTCACGTGTTGCAATAAAGCCACATTTTTGATATCCCCGCTGTAATCTATTTCCTCCTGGACAGCATACTGACACTGATATATTTTTTTAATTGGTTATTTTTGGCTAATGTAACATTTATGAACGTTACAAATATACCAAATTTGGGCTACTTTCACATTTCCAGAGTGAAAAAAATCAGATTTGAGTCATTTTCATTTGTGGTCCTAGATCAGATATGTTTCTGGTTCATGAGCATTCAACATGAATGTGAGGTCAGATCAGATTTGATGTGTCTGTACACATGTGTTTAGTACTAAACTAGTTCTGACTTCTGCTCTGTTTATACACAGCTGCTAAAACATCAGCCGGCTGGCTTTTATTCACCTACTTCACCTGATCATGTACAGTCCACCAGCTGTTTACTCTCCTCTGAGCTAAACACCATCAGTTACTAACACTATTTTACCAGTTTTAATAGTCTTATGTATATACGGTTGCCAGATCCTCCAAAATCATCCAAAAAAAGCCACGCTGAAAGTGCATCAGATCAGTGATCACCCTTCTGAAGGTCTATTTTAGTGTTTTAGTGTCTGTATTGTTGTAACTGATTCAGTGAGCATCTCTCCATCCCTACTGCAGGAGTGTCCTCAGCTGCTGCCTGCTGACCGCATCCTGGTACCAGTGAATGTGGTGAAGCCCATCACCCTGCGCGCCAAGAACCTGCCCCAGCCACAGTCAGGCCAGCGTGGTTACGAGTGTGTTCTCACCATCCAGGGTGTGCAGCAGAGAGTTCCTGCCCTCCGCTTCAACAGCTCCAGCGTCCAGTGCCAGAACACATCAGTGAGTGTGTGTGTGTGTGTGTGTGTGTGTGTGTGTGTGTGTGTGTGTGTGTGTGTGTGTGTGTGAATGAAATTGCTTAACGATGATCAGTGTGGCTTATAGCTCATGAGTTGGCCAGTTAGTCACAGTAACATGATGGTCAGTAGAAGTTGGCACTGTGGGCATCTTCTGGGCATCTCCATAAAGCTTGTGAGCAGATGGAAGCATGAAGTGCTCTAAAATCTCCTGGTAGGTGTTGAGTTTGGACTAAACACAGTGGACCAACAGCAGCAGCTCAAACCATCACAGACTGCAGAAACTGTACACTGGACTTCAGACAGCTTGGATTGTGTGTCTCAGACTCTAGAAGCTGATTTACTAATGAAATGTAAAGAAAAGAGGATGTTGGACCAGTTCTGGTTCTGCTTAGTCCAGGTAAGACACTTCTGATGTTGTCTCTGGTTCAGGAGTGTTGATATTAGGAATGTGGCAGCTGTAGCTCTGAGAGATACACAGTATTTATACTGTTTATAGTCATTTACTCACCATCACATATAATACTGGAGGTCTGATATTTATGAGCTATAAGCCAACATTAAAACTAAAAAGGCTTAAAATGTGTCACTTTATGTGTAATGAATATTAAATATATGACCGTTGACCTTTTTGAAATAAATTATGAACAAAAATGAACTTGATATTTTACTCTTTGACGTGACTCCAGAACATGAGGGTTATTGAGGAGCCTGTTGTTGCATCAGCTGTGTTCAGTCTGAAGAGTCTCTGTCATCCCTGTTTCTGACTCTCTCACCAAAAACGATGATGAAAGATTTCTTCCAGCTGAACACAATTACTCCAAGTGCCCTGACTGCTCTCTCTCTCTCTC
>BRDA01003400.1:8594-18952 GCA_036984385.1 Crenuchus spilurus
TTAGGCATATGTGTTTGTATGTTGTGTGTTTAAAGTGGTAGTAACTCCAGGCTCCTGCAGGTGGCGCTGCACTGGGATGCTCAGGCTATAAAAACCTGCAGGGTGTGTGATGAGAAGAGGTGGTACAGTGCAGTGAATGTGTGTAAAATGGGTCACAAAGCTGATGGTAATGACTGGATTGTATTTGGGGGTTAAAGGTCAGAGTGTGAAGGAAGTAGCTGAATGTGCAGGTGTATGAAGTGTACAGTCATACAGGTCTACCAGCAGTGCTAACAATGCCAGTCTACAGGACATTCTCCTCATAATTTCAGAATGTTATGACCATCCCTGGTTTGGAATGAAGTTAACACAACTAACTTTGCGTGATGTTCTAGAGCTGATACCAAAGAGCAATGACTAGTATGGTCAGTGGTGCAGAGCAATCAATGCCACGGTTGAGCAGTTAACCTCTATATTGAACACAGGAGCAAGCAAGCAAATGCCAGAGATCACCACTGATCGAACACTCCAAGCTAAGAATGTTATATATGTATATATATATATATATACAGACCCATTCTAAAAAAATTAAATATCATGGAAAAGTTGATTAATTTCCATAACTCCATTCAAAAAGTTAAACTTTCATAGATTATAGATTCAGGGCCCACAATTTAAAACATTTAAAGTATTTATTTGTTTATTTTCACATAATTTGGGCTTCCAGCTCATAAAACCCATTAAAACAGGATTTAAAAATTAGAATACTGTGGAGAAATCAGCCCAAATACGTCTACAAAGTTTACCAACACCTGCACCAGACACTGCACCCCAAATCATGACTGACTGTGGATATTTCACACTGGACCTCAAGCAATTTGGGTTCTGTTCCTCACCTGTCTTCCTCCAAACCCTTGGACCTTGATTCCCGAATGAAATGGTCCTTGAACCACTGGCCAACAATCCAGCCCTTCTTCTCATTGGCCCAGTTGAGAGGCTTCCTACATTGGCTCAGGTTCAGAAGTGGCTTGACCCACAGTCATCTCTTTAGCTGCATCTTCTCCTGCCACAGTTTGTCCTTCCACTAGACTTTCCATTGACATGCTTGGACACAGCACTCTGTGAACAGCCAGCCTCTTTAGCTATGAACTTTTGTGGCATCCACATCCTATGACAATTGAACCAAACTGAAGCAATTTAATGACACCTGGAGAAACCTGTGCAGGTGCTTTGAGTTTAGTAGATGATTAGTGTGTCACTCAGTTTAAAACATTCACGTCCTGCAAAATTTGGGCTGATTTCTCCACAATATTCTAATTTTTTGAAATCCTGTTTTTGTGGGTTTTATGAGATTGAAGCCCAAATTATGTTAAAATGAACAAATAAAC
Organism: Crenuchus spilurus; assembly: GCA_036984385.1. Classification (NCBI taxonomy): domain Eukaryota; kingdom Metazoa; phylum Chordata; class Actinopteri; order Characiformes; family Crenuchidae; genus Crenuchus; species Crenuchus spilurus. The sequence continues at coordinate 9,962 of BRDA01003400.1, forward strand.
ACTTGAAATTGTTTAAATTCTGTGCCCTGAATCTATAATCTAGGAAAGTTTAACTTTTGGAATGGAATTATGGAAATGAATCAACTTTTCCGTGATATTCTAATTTTTTGGAATGGGTCTGTATAAATATATAAACTACACACTATATAATATATAATACTGTGTCAGAAAGCACATAAGTACATCTGTCTGAGATTAAGCAAGTGTGTGATAATTGGTGCTAATTGTTGATCATAAGCCTCCATTAATTGTTAGCTACGTTAGCGGTGTAGCTCCAGTAGAAAACTGCAAAAGAAAACTTGAACTTGAACATTTGTCTGAGTAGACGGGGAAAATTGTGATAATTTACTGTAGGACAGTCACACACTCTTTCAGTTACCCAGGGAGCCCCAGTTTTGTGTTAATATAACCTCCTTCCCTCTCTGGTGTCCCCTGACAGGTGCTGATGAGACGGCCTTCCTCAGAGGAGCGATTCGCACACAGCTGAGAGGAGCCTCCCCTCCGGACACGCATTCAGCTCTGGAGCACAAGAGGCCATTCAGCTCTGAAACAGAGTCAGGGTCTTCACAGCACTCTGCGGCTTCTCATTCATAACGAAACTTATCACAGCACCGGCGCCGGGCCATGCAAAAGACCCCCACATTGTCTCTAAAAAGCCCTCTGCCATTATCACTCTGGACACAACCAATACAGCATAATGGCTTAGCGAATTAGGATATCTCTCAAAGCGAAAGATGCTGAGGATGGTGGATCGAATCAGACCACCACAGCTGGCTTAATGAGCAGCAGCCTGTTTGGTTTCAATGAGAGAATAACGTTAGGAGTGCTCTGATCAGACAGCTGTGGCCTTTATACTTTTCATTCCCGTTAAAATAGCCCATTACATCATTACGCCTGCTTTAATAGATGTCAACATTTTACTGTATTGTTCATGAGGCTGTATGACCACAAACCAACGTGGACATCCTTTAGGCCTCATCCGGCTGCCCTGAATAAAACCTGGTAAACCTTTATGACAGATGTAGCCTTATGTCAGCTGTCATGACAAGCTTATGTAGGTGTCATGAACAGTATCCTGCAATAAAGCTTATGAGGAGCTCTGGTATTAGTCACTGTATTAGTCACTGACCACGGCAGCACAGTGAGATGTCATAAAATCTATATCTCAAGCCATTAAACTATGTAAATGGCACAGATTGGCCGAAGGGAATACTCATACAGTTTAGTTCTGCGGACTTCTTTGATGAGCTCTCTATAGAAGGCAGCACAGAGAGATAAAAACGCTTTTTCAAAGTCGTTTCCACGCACCGCGGTTTCATCATGTTTGCGAGGGCTGAAGCAGCTCTGCTTTTGCATTTTTCTGAGTTGCTCAGAAGCGCTGGAGAGGGGGCGCAAGGGGGGGGAGGCCATTTTTTCCCCCTTAATATCCTGTCACTTTAATGTCATCGTTAATACTATTGGTAGACATTTTTAAAAAACTTTACTCTACAGAGAGAGAGGGTGAGATGGGAGAAGAAAGAGAAAGAAGGAGAAATAGAGCATCCGAGGGAGAGGAAGAGAAACAGAGAGAAAGAGAGAGGGGGAAGGGGGAGAGAAAGAGTGAAAGAGCGAGAGGGAGGTAAAGAGAGAAAGAGAGAGACAGTGAAAGAAGGAGAGAGAGAGAGTAATAAGAGAAAAACAGAGTGAAAGAGGGACAAATAGAATGAGAGGGAGAGATTGAGAGGCTGTGGGTGAGAGGTGGGAGAGAAAAAGAGGAAAGGAGAGAGAGAAAGAAAGAGAGCAAGAGAGTGGGAGAGAGAGAGTGAAGGAGGGAAAGAGAAAGAGAGAGCGAGGCAAAGATTAGCACTAGGCTATGATGCATCATGTGGATGAGTAAAACCTGTGTGTACTGAGCTTCTGAGCAAAATCACAGCCTCATTATCTGATTATTATTTGATTATTATTTGATTATTGGCCACATTTACACTGATGCACACTTTACACGACCTAACAGGTAGGCAGTAAAAGCCAACGAGGCACACCAGGTGCTTTCTTTTAGAGCACTAAACCAGCGAATGCAGTTTTCAATCCCTCAGAGCCACACACAGCTGCTTCCACACCAGTAACACAATAATGGAGACGTTTCACTGCAAAGAAGTCTCAAGTCAAAAATAACGACAGTGTAGCCCATAAATAAAGCGACATAATGTGCTGTCTTAAACATACGTGCTCATTAAAAACACATTCTGTACTCTTACACTGTAGCCTGTTGATGGGAACATGTCAAAATGAAGCTAAGCCTGTGTGAGAGTCAGCCGTGCAGGTCATTATCACTCAGGTCCAGTGCGGAGCTGAAGTTTGGAAGGGAATAACAGGCTGTACTCACAGGCGTAAGTCATGGAGAAGCTGTTGCCCATCTTGACCGTGTCCACCTGAGGCACCAGTTTAGGGATATCCTGGTGGTGCAACAGCGCGAAGCGGAACACCTCATACTCGTGGGAGTCGTTGAGGAACAGTCCACCTGTGAAAGCAGAGGACATTGTAATGACAGTTAGGCTGACATGTCCCCTGAAGCGCTGCTCCCTCGCGCTCACCTATGTTGATGTTACTCGGGAAGCTGGAGGCGACGCACAGTCCCAGGAAGCCGGTGCACAGCAGAGCGAGGCTTCGCTGCATATTTCCGTTTGCATCGGCGGAGGCAGACGCGGCCAGGTCCCGAGCATGGGTGTTTGTGCGGGAGTCGCTCACTCGCTCGCTCTCTCGCAGGCGCAGGCGCGCGCGCGCTCTCGCTTCACCAGACCGCCCCGCCGAGCGCCGCGGCTCGCGCGCTCATCAGAGCGGAGTGTTGCAGGGCGGGAGCCCCCCCCCCAGCCAGCCTGTCTTGCGCGTTCGCCCTCCTCGTGCGCTCCTGCAGCCCGGTCTCCGCAGCGCTCCGCTCCGCTCGCGCTCAGATCCCGATCAGCTCTACGCGGCGCGCAGCATCGCGTGAAAATAAATGATATCTCTAAAGCTGCCCCCCCACCATTCACCACCGACACCACCACCTTGTTCTCCCCTCCCCCCCTCTTAACCTCGTCCAATAGCATGGCTTCTTTTCTCTCTCTCTCTCTCTCTCTCTTTCTCTCTCTTTTACGCGCGCTGTCAAAATCACATGAAAAAACAGACATTTCGTGGTAATTAGCATCTGTAATAAACTATTATCATCATTATGCTTAAACGCCCCTCTATTACCACTATATTCATACGTACACCTTTACACATAAAGAACCACGATAATACAGTTATGATAGAACCATGTTTTGGACACTACCATGATACTGATGCAAAGTTTTCTACTAATAGCTGTACTGAGGTGTTACCATATACATACAATGTGTACTGCAGTAAAAATATTCTCACTTGTATTATCATTGTAGAACTGTGGTACCACCATTATGGAAATGTCTATGGTTCTTCCATAATGGTTTTACTATACGAAGTGTCATAGATATGAAAAAATTGCAGGGGTCCAACACGAGCCAGAGGGTGGAGTCAATCACGGCCAATCTGAAGAAATAACTCAGATACAGACGCTTTTGGGTAGGAATCAAGTGCAGAGAGCAGAACAGCAACTAAAAAATAAAGGAAAAACAACCCAAAGAACTAAACAAAATAATAAAAGCCAGGGAAGAATGAGTGCCACGGAGGTGGAAAGGTATGGTGCACACACATCCGCTAGACTCGAAGGGAGAGGTGAAAAAACAAACTCTAAAATAAACTACATTTATTTAAAGGGTGCTAAAGGCAGAGGCTCTACTGTTTCTTGGGGTGCTCTGTCACCTGAGGTGGGTCTTACCAGATTCCTACACTCGGCAGGTGCAGTGCCATCCCATGGGAGCCCAGGGAAAGCCTCCCTGCCGGAGCACACTGAGTGCCAATAAAGAGATGGAGCCATGATACAGCACCAATTACAGCATATATTTACGGCAATAGCTCACCAGGCTCACAGGTTTACCAGCTGGCTTCCTCCTCAGAAACCAAAACAAATCCCATAAATAACCCCAAGAATATAATAAAGACAACATTGTCTCTGGCCTCCTTAAACTAGACTGAGAGGAGGCCAGGCACTGGGAAAAGGAGATTTAGGGGATACAAGTCGATTCAATGAAAACCTGCAGACCAGGAAACTGAAATGGCTCCGCACCACACTGCAGCACTGGAGCCTTTATGAAAGACAGTAACCAGCTGAGCATGAGGAGCTGATTACTGGCTCTAACCAATCATGGGAGAGGAGCTCGCCCCAGCGACTAATTGCTGGGTTGGAGAAGGAGGAGGTGACCAAGTAAGGATGGCAAGAAAAGGGCCTTCAGTTCTGTTGGGGCGGTCCCTTTGCAGGTCCAATTGCAGCTCAGTGGGGGCGGTCCCTAGCAGGTCCTGTCCCTAGCAAGTCCACTGGGTCTCAAGCAGGTCCAATCGCACATCCGTGGGGTGGTGCATTACATGCCTTAATCTTAGTTAAAATGCAGATAATGAGCAGTTATCCAATGTCGTATCCTCACTTTTTTGTTTTTATAATTTGGCATCACTTAAATACAGTATTTAAATAAATAAATAAATAAATAAATAAATAAATATATATATAATCTGTACTTTCCTGTCATTCATTCATTTACCAACACTCCAGAACATGAGCTGCAGATGCTCACCAAGCTGGAAGCTCTGTTAAAGATATAATGTCATTACATAACTAATATTTGCTGATATACAGTCTACGTATACACTGATATACAGTCTCTTGAGAGTGAAGTGGAACCAAGCACATCGCTGTTCAGCCACCCTCTCTGACATCTAATTCATTTTTTTTTTCTTGATACAGTCGAGCAGTTCTGTCTCAGTGCTCCATTTCACCTTCAACGTCTGCAGATGTCTATAGTTATAACCTGAGGTTTAGTGTACACAGAAAAATCCCTAGTGTTGAATGAACGCCTACAGTGTTGAATCGACTCTTAGCCCACAGTGTTCGTTTGGACTTACATAAACACTGTAGGTGTCAGTTCAACACTGGGGATTTTACTGTGTTTAGTGGATATGGATGACTCATTTGTTTTCATGGACATAATCAGTGAAACAGATGTAGCCAGTACTACAAATAAGCGTATTTTCAGCTGTGCTCAAAGTTCACATGCTTGGGTGATGACCTAGTGTGCTGCGGTTATTTTACAGAGCATCAGACTGTGTACAGAAAATGTTTTAGTCAACCATAAATAGGTTTTAAGATGTATGCATATTGTAAAGGACCATCCCTAGGGACAAGCTCCTATATTCTGATTCATTAATGTTAGTCATCAGCTGTGATTGTTTGCAGCTGTGACTGGCTGGTTGCAGATCTGGATGCAGCATTTAATAATTAGTTATTAATTAATTAATTAATTAGTTAATTATTGTTCTTCCTCTTTTATTATCATTTTCAAAGCCTCATTGTATAGCTCTGCATTTTTAAATGTGAGTCCACTATCCAGGAGGATTCATATTCTACTCGTTTCAAAATCAGTCAACCTACATGGCTAAAAAATTTTTTTTTATTCACATAAGTAGCAAAACAATAGAAAATTAAAATCTGGTTAAAATAAATATAAAAGTATGAAAATTGCATTAAAAACTTAATGAGTACAAAATATGCAGTCTTCAATCAGCTGGTTACTAATTGTTTACGGGGTGAGCTCCTGCATGGCTGAAATAAAAACCTGCAGCCATGCCGACCCTTTGCAGACCAAATCTGATATAAAGGCATAATTACTCATATCGTATCACTTTTGACAAATCAGAAAAAGACTTTTATTTTTCCTTCTTAGATTAAATGCAACTGAAGAGCCTGAATAGGTTAACAATCTACATTTTCAGTACTGTTGAAAACGCACATTTCATTATCCATAATGTAGAGGAAAAACTGGGTCAACTGCAGACCAAATCAAGAGTACTAAGTGAGCGTAGGCATTTCTCGCATCAGCAAAAGCGTGTGTAGGTAGTCGGCCTGCTGCAAATATTGCACATAATCCCATTGAAAAGTTGCTGCCATGAAGTGCCACAGAAAGTACACGCTCATGGATTATCATACATCCATAAGCCACGCTGTGTAGCTGTTTCGTAATTATCTCCCCCAGCAACACGCGCAGTAACACTGCATCAGGAGTTCAGCTACAAGGTTGTGCTAAAGCTCTGATTTGCACGTGGGTGTAATTGCAATCCACATTACGATATGAAACCTCGGCTCTTGTTTGTGGCGGGAGGTAGTAAATCCTGCCTTTGACACAATTAGGATTAAGGATAAGCTCATTTATCAGACCCAGGCAATTTCGCTCCTCTAGCTAATGGTAAAATTGCTTTTCTCCTTATTATTGTTTTCACGCAAAACAGTGAAGTGCATTAGCATATTTTGGCAGACAATGAAATTTAAGCGATTACAGGCATGCAGGGTGGGGGGGAAGAAGTGTTTTTCTTGTGTTTTCAATTTAGAAGGCACAGGGCACGGATGACGAGACAAAGATAATGGCGGCCTGTAGTGGCTCTTAGAGAGGAGTGGAGGTGGATTATCAGCATCACAGTTTAAGAGAACGCCGGGTTCATGTACGAAGGATAGCAGGTGAATAATGTACAGAAGACATACCTACAATTTCTCCCATGTAGGCCATCAGTCAGGACATGTTTTCCTGAAACTGGAGTTTACTCCGAATGTAACAATGTTGATAAACACAAGAACTCATTCATGTAATGAACCCGTTTTTGTTTAACACTGCATTTCCCAGGTTTGCAGAAAAAAAACCCTTCTTGTGAGCCATTCGAGAGGTAATGTGATGTAAATGAGAGTCTGGAGGGCTAGTGTGTAGGGTCTAGGGAGCATGTCGTAGGAGGAGTTTTGTTTTAGTATTCGGCCTCGGTCGCACGGCTCCATTCAGCCTCGGTCGCTCGCTCGGCTCGGCTCGTGTGTGTGTGTGTGTTTGTGTATACACGCATGCAAGCCTGTAGCATGATTCCTGCACTATTATTTTATATAAATATAATTTTCCTTTGTGGAAAGAGGACTTACTCTCCCTAAAACTGAGTGAGAGTCTCTGTGAGACTGAATGTGCTACGACGTGCTGATTTGCATGACAAGCGCAGCAGAGCAGCAGACAATGGCTGGTTTATGGCTCCAGCATTCCAGCGCGTGGGAGAAAGACGACGAACATTTTCGTCAGGTTGGGAATTCTAGTAACGTCTCTAAGAAAGAAAGGAGGTGAATGCAAACCTCACACACTGATTAGTAACTGTTTTACTGAGTTACATCCTTTTTGTAACTGAGCTAATTACTTAATAATTGAGAGCTCTCTCTCTTTAGGTGGGTCACAATGAGACAAGGCCTGGAGTTGTTTAGACTCATAAGGTTCTGCTGAAGGTGGTGTGTTTTCTGTAATATGGCCATAAGATCAGAAATGCTGGAACCATCCATGTTAACTAGACCCTCTTATCTAGTCATACTGATAGACTGGATTTAATGGTTTTCTGTTTGATTTGCATATAATCTGCATAAAGGTATAATTACTTCAATGACGTTTGTGTTATATTAGAGGAGGGGACATCCAAATGTGATCTTGCACTCATCTTGCTTCCTCTCTCTCTCTCTCTCTCTCTCTCTCTCTCTCTCTCAGTTGTGAATATGCTGACCTGTGTTTATCATTTTGCTCTATTTTATTATATTTTTGTTACATTTTGTATGTCTGTATAAACATTTCAAGTAAACGTCACTATTTTATTACATTTTAAACACTGACTCAATGTCATCTTTTCATCATTTTGTGTTCTCATATAGTCTCAAACTTGACCTTAGTCATTCTGGGGTCTAATTACCCAACAAACCACATCCAGATCTTAATCCTTTAACATTCTACTCAACCATTTGGTAGACTTAACACATTGTGATTGTGCCACTAACACCTTAACACCTATCAACTAGTCTGTGAGATGACCAACGTTAACTTTGCTGCTTCAGCTCTAAATTTATAAGCAAAAATTTTACTAAATTAATTAATTATTATTTATTATAATTAATTAAACCACGACCCTGATAAGGATTAAGTGGTTGTGATAATGGATGGATGGATGGATGGATAAAAATGAATTAATTTGGACTCTAGACACACCCTCTTTGATCGGCTACATCTGGGCTACAAAGAAAATTGAATAAATATGATTTAGAAATGAACCAATCATTTAATGTTCACTGCAAATGCAATTTTTAAGTTTTTAAAGACTTTTTTATTTATGTTCTTGCTCTGTGAAGAATCCGTGGGTTTGAGAAAGATGCTATATTTATACACTGCTCAAAAAAATAAAGGGAACACTTAAACAACACAATGTAACTCCAAGTCAACCACACTTCTGTGAAACCAACCTGTCCAGTTAGGAAGCAACACTGACTGTGAATCAGTTTTACCTGCTGTTGTGCAAATGGAACAGACAACAGGTAGAAATGAGAGGCAATTAGCAAGACAACCTCTATTCAGGAGTGGTTCTGCAGGTGGTGACCACAGACCTTTTCTCTGTTCTCATCCTTTCTGGCTGATGTTTTGGTCACTTTTGCATGTTGTCAGTTCTCTCACCATAGAGGTAGCATGAGGTGATGTCTACAACAGACAGAGGTTGCTCAGGTAGTGCAGGTCATCCAGGATGGCACATCAATGTGAGCTGTGGCAAGAAGGTTTGCTGTGTCTGTCAGCACAGTGTCCAGAGCATGGAGCAGATACCAGGAGACAGGCCAGTACACCAGGAGACATGGAGGGGGCCGTAGGAGGACAACAACCCAGCAGCAGGACCGCTACCTCCTCCTTTGTGCAAGGAGGAACAGGAGGAGCAGAGCCAGAGCCCTGCAAAATGACCTCCAGCAGACCACTAATATCCATGTTTCTGCTCAAACTGTCAGAAACAGACTCGTAATAAATAAAGATTTTAACTGGAATATTCTATTCACTGAGATCTAGGATGTTATTTTAGTGTTCC
>BRDA01003402.1:0-10199 GCA_036984385.1 Crenuchus spilurus
AGGAGGCGTGTCATGAAAGTCTTTTCATCAGTGTACAGTGAGGGTACAGTTTGTATCACAAAGTTGCTCTTGGCTTCGCACAGTCCTCGTAAACTTTGTCTCCACAGTGAATGAAGGTTTATGGCTAGCTTAGACAGACCACATTCCGTCAAGTATCTAATGTAAGGGCAGACTTAATGAAAGTAATGGGAGAGTTATAGATCAGGTAGTAAATGACTAAATCCATCTGTGTGTGTGTGTGTGTGTGTGTGTGTGTGTGTGTGTGTGTGTATAGAATAAAATAGAGCAGTTGGCAGCAGACTGGAAGGCTCTGGACATCCAACTGAAAGAAACTACACAAGTGCCTTTGTCACCATGGACACTCCAAGTCACCCAGCAACAAGTCACAGCTTCAGGACCGCCAGGTTAGACGTGGACACGTTTGATGTCCTTCACTCTCCCACACACTGTCTCATTCACTCTCCCACGCGCGCTCTCTCATTCACTCTCCCACGCGCGCTCTCATTCACTCTCCCACGCGCGCTCTCTCATTCACTCTCGCACGCGCTCTCTCATTCACTCTCGCACGCGCTCTCTCATTCACTCTCGCACGCGCTCTCTCATTCACTCTCGCACGCGCTCTCTCATTCACTCTCCCACACGCGCTCTCTCATTCACTCTGCCACGCGCTCAACTCATTTACTTTGGCTCACCTGAAAACTTGCTCTCATTTTCTTTTTAAATGTCATTTTAATATTAAAATATGCCATCTATACCCCACTATCTTTATGTGTGTGTCAGTGTTATCAGAGGTCCAGTCATCTGTTCTGCTGGGTGAAGCCCCTCTCAGTGCGGACAGTGTGAGTGATCGAGCCACAGAGCTGGCCAAGTGGCTACAGCTCATTCAACAGATGCTCAAATCCAGCATCGTCACAGTGGGCGACACTGATGAGATACGAGCCACCATTAGCCGCCTAGAGGTGTGTGTGTGTGTGTGTGTGTGTGTGTGTGCACGCACCCATTTTCTCAGTGGTTTTATAACATAATGTGAAATGAGCAATTTCTTGAATTGGCCAATAGAAATGGTATATGTATGTATAGCAATATTGTACAGATGGGAAAAGGCTGTTTTGACCGAGGACCTGATGTTTGAGGAGTTTTAATATGTTTACTATGAACCCATCAGATCTCGTTTATTATTAACTAATAAGATGATGTTTAGTACAGTGTGAACCCATAATATCATATGTAATATTAAGCTGATATGCTGTGTGTGTGCAGGTATATAAAGGTGATCTAGAACAGAGACATCCTCAGCTAGAGGACATTTTCACTCAGGCTCAGAACATCAAGAACAAAACCTCTGACCTGGATGTGCGAAGCTCCATCACAGAGAAACGTAAGATTCCTCGTCTACTTTATCTTCTTCCATTTCATCATCACAGTCTTCCTCCTTTTGTGCTTTCACTTTCTTCACTCCATATAAGTGTCATTTCAGTCACTGCTGTATTAGAATGTGATGTAATATATAACCGTGTGCAGGTTTTAGATTTGTAGAATTATTTTAGAAAGTTTTCTTTCATAAGTTTCCTGCAGCTTTCTTCTGGAATGCTGCTTCAGGCTTTGAGTCAAAACAGTGAATTCTTCAGAGACGGCTCACATCATTTGGGAGACAGTTGACATCTGCATAGAAGTGGCTCACTGTAGTGTGCATGTAGTATTATTCTAATATCGTATTTAATATTAAGCAGTAAGATCATGTTTGTGTGACAGTGTACTGAAAATGTCATTTCTTTCTTTGCGTTCAGTGGAGAAGGTCCGCAGCCAGTGGGACAGCACGCAGCACGGTGTGGAGGCCAGGCTTCTGCAGCTGGACCGCATGATCACTCACAGTGACCAGTGGGAGGACCAGAGGACTCAGGTGAAGGCTGTGATTGACCAGAATGAGGCACGTTTACATAACTTGCTGCAAATGAGTCGAGACCCTCTCACCAAACAGATTGGAGACAACAAGGTGAGGAGTTTGCAGGTGTTTTGCGTCGTATAAATGATGAATTAGGAATGCACCAATAGAAATGCTTTAAATAAATAATGTTGTACTTTCTCCTTTTAATGTATTCAGATACTTCAGTTTGCACCCTTTGCTGACACAGACACAGCTTGTTTAGTCTCTGTAGAGAGGTGTGGCCAATAGAATAGGACTCATGAGTCACGATTACTGACACTATCCATAATGCCAGGTGTGGGCTAAAGGGGTATAAAGCCCACAACCTTTACCTGTGGGGCAGTGGAATTGTGTACTATGGAATGATGCTGCTCCATCCAGTACTTATAGGATGAGGTGGGGTGGTGATCATCTAATATCCTGACCTCACTGAAGCTCTTGTGGCTGGCACAGTGCTCCAGATTTGGTAGAAAGCCTTCTTTTGATTATACAGACAGTTTCTTAGGATACACATTTTTTAAATACCTGTGTGTGTGTGTGTGTGTGTGTGTGTGTGTGTGTGTGTGTGTGCATGCGCTGAATCTATCAAATTTGTTTGTTATCTCATATTTGGCTGTTTATTATATATACTCTAGGGTTAAATAAAGGGTGTCATGCAGTACCCCTTTCAGCCTACAGAGGGTGAGAGAGTCCTACTTTAAAATTCGTTTTGCTTTGTCATTTTTATTAGATGCTTATTTGATATTTTATCATAGTTTCTCAAATATCAGTGAGATTCTACTATTCTAGTATGTTTCAAAGCAGACGTTCTCTGTTCATCTGGTTCAGCCCGTTAAGGCTCGTTAAGGCCTCTTAAGGCTGTTAAGTTAACTTGAATGAATCAAAGTCTCTATTATATCTTTCATTTTTCTCTTCCAGGCTTTCTTACAAGACTTGGGCAGAGAGCAGGTAACCGTGGAGGCCTTTAATGAGCTTTGCAATCAGCTTCTGGAGGACTATTCTGCTGACGACACTCGCAGGGTCAAAGAGGTGATGGACAAACGCATCACAGCCTGGAACTCCATCAATAACAGGTACACACACATCAAAAGGCACGTGGAAAACTGGTCACTGGCAGATGATTACACAGGAAGACTAAAAGTGTAGTATGTTGTGTGGGGCGGCAGGGTGGTGAGCACGCTCGCCTCTCAGCGCTGAGGTTTTGGGTTCATCTCATTTTTGTAAAAAAAACACTTTTTCTGTAAAATGTATCTGCTCATATATAAATATAGCAAATACATGTATTATATACACACTCAGGAATTTCACCTCTGACAAGCTGATGCTGTCTTTTATATGGCTGCCTGTGTTTGTGACATTCTATACGTTTTATATTACCGTAAGTCATACTGTGACGTAATTGATTTTTAATGTGGTCAGCATCCTACTAAAGCTGTATCCTCCTGCATCATCAGAGCGTCTGATCGTCAGGCAGGGCTGGATTCAGAGCTGAAGAGTCTGCAGGCCTCTCTCAGAGAACTCGAGGCTTTCCTCAAGTGGCTGCAGGAGGCGGAGACTACTGTTAATGTTCTCGCTGATGCCTCTCAGAGGGAGGAGCTTTCCAAGGACTCTGCCCACATCAAGGAACTCAAGGGTCAGCTAGAGGTAAGGCCTGGGATATTTTTCCTTTACTGGACTTTCCACAAAAGAAGCCCAATGATTTGTTCTCCATATTTTGATGGCTGAGATGGCAAAGTTCTCTCTCTCTCTCTCTCTCTCTCTCTCTCTCTCTCTCTCTCTCTCTCTCTCTCTCTCTCTCTCTCTCTCTCTCTCTCTCTGGTTTCTAATGTGTTTTTAATGTGTCAGCTTTGACACTCTGAGATGTGACATTGATGCAGTTAAAAGACGTTCTTGCTGTAAACACCCTTATCCATGATTTATGTTGCTTGGCTCTTTGCTCTGTTTGACACTGGCGTGTGGGTTTCAGTGATGCAGTCTTCTGTAATAAATATATAAGTTTAATATAATCAATCAATATTTAACTGATTTTAATGCAGCAGCTTCTCACTGCCTGTATCTGTATCATGTAATTGATTTACCATAAACAGTAATAGTCCCTGTAGGGCTGGGTGATGAGCTGACGATTTTGTGTTGTGATCAATTTTAAAGACATCTACGATGCAGTGTTCAGTCGGTTCTTACAGATTGTGAAATGTTATATCTTATTTATTTATTTACTCATTCAGCTGAAGTCTGCATTCACGCCGATGTGATCTGTCACACAGCTGGTTCAAGACATCGCAGCATAAAAACACTTATGTTGAGCATTGCTGTTTTTTTACGTTTGTATTGGTATAGTGTGGTGTTATTGGTATAATGTAGAGTTAGGAGTCTTGTCCAGGGACTCTTATTGGTGTAATGTAGAGATAAGAGTCTTGTCCAAGGACTTTTATTGGTATAATGTGATGTTATTGGTATAATGTAGAGTTAGGAGTCTTGCTCAAGGACTCTTATTGGTATAATGTGATGTTATTGGCGTAATGTAGAGTTAGGAGTCTTGTCCAAGGACTCTTATTGGTATAGTGTGGTGTTATTGGTATAATGTAGAGTTAGGAGTCTTGTCCAAGGACTCTTATTGGTATAGTGTGGTGTTATTGGTATAATGTAGAGTTAGGAGTCTTGTTCAAGGACTTTTATTGGTATAATGTGATGTTATTGGTGTAATGTAGAGTTAGGAGTCTTGTCCAAGGACTCTTATTGGTATAGTGTGGTGTTGTTGGTATAATGTAGAGTTGGGAATCTTGCCCAAGGACTCTTATTGGTATAGTGTGGTGGTGTTGGTATAATGTAGAGTTGGGAATCTTGTCCAAGGACTCTTATTGGTATAGTGTGGTGTTATTGGTATAATGTAGAGTTAGGAGTCTTGTCCAAGGACTCTTATTGGTATAGTGTGGTGTTATTGGTATAATGTAGAGTTAGGAGTCTTGTCCAAGGACTCTTATTGGTGTACTGTTGTGTGATTGCTCAAACCAGGTATCAAACCCCATATGTCATGTGGGGGGTCAGAGGTGTTACCTAGTACACTTTACCAACCACTCCCTGTAACCTGTTGACTCAAAATACACTTATAATATAACTCATTGGCCAAATACTGAAGCACCATACTGGCTTTTATAACTGTTCTCTCAATGAATATTAGAAAGTCTTGAAGTTGTGGATGTTTGTCTATCAGTCATTAGACTTTCTTTGCTAATGTTCTCGGATCTGTCCACACTAATCTCACTAGCCCTTCTTGAAGCGTTGGTTCTTCATCGTGGTGAACACCTGCTCTCCACTGTCCTAGGTTTTACCTTCTCCTATTGATTGAGCTCCTCTTCAGCTAATGATCAGCCTCTTCAGGGAGTTTAATCAGGTGTGCTGAAGGAGTACCAGCACTGAAATCACAGCTCATTTAACACCTGCTGTGCACATCTGAGACTAGCGTAATTACAGTGTCCTGATATGCAGTGCTGATTCCACTGTGTACAGGGTCAGGACTGAGCCCCAGCACTGAACAGTTCAGTTTGAAGGAATACTCCTGTGCTTTTCAGCCTAATCTGTGCCTGCTTCATCTGTAGCATACGGTCAATTACCACGAAGCCATTTCTTTCTACTTGGAGAAGATTAGAAAAACCATTGACTTGAAACACAGTTATAATTGAAGTCAATGGGCAGGTGCTGAAGTCAGCGCTGATGACGTCAATTATGAAGAACAGCGCACAAAGGCTTGCTTGGAAACAAAAGAGCTCTGCAATGCTTTGTTGTGTTCTGACAGATTATAATGCTTTACTGACAGTGTGGAGAGGGTGATATGACTTCTAATAGTAATAATATCAATCAGCTTCATATGTGAAGCACTTTTCATACAGGCAGTAGTGCAAGATCTAGTGCACCGTGTAAGGGGCCACGGCCTGGGAGGTGTTATACAAAATAATGCATGAGCCTGAGGCATCCTCCATCACGTTCTTTAACTTAACTCGACACCTCGGAGGCTGGTTTCCTGGTTACCACTAGTGATTGACCAACCGATAAATTTTAGTTAATTAGCATCAGCGTCATATTTTTCAGCCTGTGAACTAGAACAAATGACTCATTTACAGGCACATCTGCAGGCAGCCTCATCAGTGTGACAGCTGTAGAACAATGGTAGAGCTCCCCCTAGTGTCAGTGTAACCACACGCATATAAAGACGTGACTTATAACCTTTTCCTTTTGTCTCACATTAGCAGTATATATTTTTTTATGTTTATAATTTATCAGCTGTGAAAAGACACATATCAGCATTATTTTTTTAGCCATCGGCCACTCTTCACTCTAAATACCAGCATCAGCCATTGACCTATACTGGTCGATCCCTAGCTACCACGTTTAGACATTTTTGAGTCTAAATATCACAAAATTGTACATTTTTGTAAAATTATTTCTGCTTGTAGCAACTCTATCACAGGTTATCAGTTTTAAGAGCATTGAGTTTGAAAACTTTTTCTACAAGATCAAGTGTCCTGTTAGGGTAAATTAATACACACCTGCCAGCCAATCAGAAAAGAGGGGGTTTTCGTCACTGGGATGACGACTTCTTTCATTCAGATTTACATCTTCGTCATCCATCCATCCATTATCCCATCCATTTAATCCTGATCAGGGTCATGGTTAGTCCCTTACCCCTTCACCGGATGCAGGGCAGAGCAGTACACTATCCCAACTATGCCCAGGACAGGGCGCCAATCTATCGCTGGGTGTACTGACACAAGAATTTAGAGTACCGAATTCACGTGACCCCACACACACAGTAACCTTTAATCATGTGTACTTGCTTACTTACACTTGTAAACAGACAACTCTCAGCTTCCAATGCCTACACAGCTCCTGTTGAATCATGGGATAGCACTGTGTATTCGGGCACGCTAGTCATACTGCTTTCACCTGCTATGTAGTAGGGTTGCAGGCGATTTTGGACGTGAATTAAAGGGCACTTCTATACCCCCCATTGACCGCTGTATACACATAGTTTTATGCATTTAAGCAGTGACTGGTGCTGGATTACTGACCCCCCTGTGCTTGTCTAAGAGAGGATATTGATTTCAGTCCCCATCTTTTTTGTTCTCTCCCAGCGTTTGTGAACGTGAAGTCTGGGATGAAACCCTCGCTTTGTCCTACAGACAGTGTTCTCCTGTTGGAAGTGAAATTGCACCAGGCCCGTACGCAGCCGTTCTTTCTTTTCTGATCTTTTGAACATGTTCTCCTCCATCTACTCTGCATCTGCATCTTTGGTAGATCTGCTTCAGTGGGATCAGCAGAGCAGAAGCTGTGGATTTGACTCGGTAGAGCTGCCTTAGTCCAAAAAATCTGTGCCAAAGTAAAGTCTTCTCTGAGAGGAGGGTGAGGTAGCTCTGTTTTGGCGTCTCCCACAAGTTGTTATGGGTAAAAGTATTGGGACGTTTGTTCATTCATTGTTTCTTCTGAAATCCGTGCGGCTGGAGGTTCTAGTCCCGTTCTATTGGCCGTACTTCTCGACATGGACTAGACAAGCTGTAGATTTCATCCAAGACATCCTGGTTTAGGAAACCAAAGGTGGCTCTTATATGGCATTGCTCAAGGAACCCTCTGTGGCACCTCTATTTTAAGAGCTGTGTAGGTTCTTAGTTTTATTTATGGTCTTAAGTTATGATCCATCATATCAGGTTGAGTGTCTAAAATTGGTCCATAGGACTGTTCAGTGGTCATTCGTCTTTTCCCTCGACAAGCATTCTGTTTGTGTACCGGCTGTTGTTCCTGGTCGTTTGAGGCTGGTCACAGACTTGAGGAAGTGATGGATGCTTTGGTAGAAGATGTAGGAGTGTGATGTCATAGTGGTGTCCACAGAAACGGATAACTGTAGTTTTTTTTTTAATGTTTGATGAAACATTCAAGTGTTAACATTAGGTTAAGGTGTTTTTCCCATTAATCACCGTCACTGTGGAGTATAGTCACTCACATGCTAATCTCCTTATATCACACTGCCAGGGGAGGGGTGAGAACACACACACACACACACACACACACAAACATACACAGATACGCACACACAGAGATACACAGGCACGCCTGCACACACACATACACAAACACAGATACTGGCAGACAGATATACACAAGTCACACACACACACACGGACAAACACACACAGAGACAAACACTCACAAAGACGGAGAGAAACACACACACACACACAGTTGAACTTGGAGACACAGAGAGACCTTGGAAGGATAATTGGAAGAATGTGGTTCAATATTTTCCTTAATCAACAGATTACTCAAATGCATTTTTCTGTCACTGCACTTAACACACAGAACATGAAAGGACAAAATATTGAGAGAGGGGGGGGGAGAGAGACAAAGAAACGGAGAGAAACAAAGAGATGAAGTGAGAGAGAGAAAGAGACGGAGAGAGAGAGAGAGAGAGAGAGAGAGAGAGACAGAGACGGAAAGAGACAGAGGCAGACAGAGGGAGATGGAGACGGAGGGAGACGGAGACAGAGACGGAGGGAGACGGAGAGACAGATGGAGAGAGACGGAGAGACAGACGGAGGCAGACGGAGAGACAGCCGGAAAGAGACGGAGGCAGACAGAGAGACAGATGGAAAGAGACGGAGGCAGACAGAGAGACAGATGGAAAGAGACAGAGGGAGACAAACAGATGAAAAGAGACGGAGGGAGACGAAGGGAGACAGAGAGAGAGAGACAGAGGGAGACAGAGAGACAGACGGAAAGAGACAGAGAGACAGACGGAGGGAGACGGAGGGAGACGGAGAGAGACGGAGAGAGACGGAAGGAGACAGAGAGAGAGACAGAGGGAGAGACAGAGGGAGACAGACGGAAAGAGACAGAGGGAGACTGAGGGAGGCAGAGAGAGAGACTGAGGGAGGCAGAGAGAGAGACTGAGGGAGACGGAGAGAGAGACTGAGGGAGACGGAGAGAGAGACTGAGGGAGACGGAGAGAGAGACTGAGGGAGGCGGAGAGAGAGACTGAGGGAGACGGAGAGAGAGACTGAGGGAGACGGAGAGAGAGACAGAGGGAGACGGAGGGAGACGGAGAGACAGATGGAGAGAGAGAGAATAGCTTAGAGCCAGTGTGTATTAACCTACATTAGCGTTTGAAACCTCACATTAACATGCAGAAAAGACAAAAACAGACGTCTCATCAGATCAAATCAGCACTCAGCATGATCAACAACATCTGCTTATATACTCAAATACTCCGTCTGTCTCTCTGTCTCTTTTCCCTCCATCTGTCTCTTTCTCCCTTTCTTTGTCTCTCGGCCCTGTTTCTGTCTTTTGTTTCTCTCTGTCTCTCCACAGCAGGCACAGAACCTCATCACGTTGTCAATCCTGCAAGAGTGTACACAACATTGTCAGAATGTTGTCACGATCACACTCTCGCTCTTTCTCTGCAGTCAGTTTAGATTTATTGGCGTCTCTCTCTCTCTCTCTCTGGGCAGCCGTGGTCTGGAGGTTAGGGATCTGTTCTTGTGACCGGGAGGTCGCTGTTCGATCCCCAAGTCGTGACTGAAGTGATCTTGAGTAAGGCACCTAACCCCCAACCGCTCCCCGGGTGCCGTGAATAGGGCTGCACACCACTTCAGGCACATGTTCTCACAGCCGTGTGTTCACTAGTGTGTGTGTTTCACTGCACTGATGGGTCACGTGAGGAGCTCAAATTCTGGTGTGCAACATCAGCAAAAAGTTAATCTAGTCTAAAATCTGTGCCTGTCTCATTCTGTCTTTCTCTGTTTGTTTTGGTCTTTCTGTCTCTGTTTATTTTCCTCTATCTCTTTTTGTCTCTTTTGTTTCTCTGTCCCTCTCTCCCCGTCTCAGTCGATACACCCCCACTTTCTCTCTGTCCTGTGTTTCTACTGAAGTACTGTTTATATATTTATATTTTATCTTCATCTAAGGAATCATTTTAGTTATGATGGAGGGATGCTCTTTCTCTCTCTCTCTCTCTCTCTCTCTCTCTCTCTCTCATTCTTGAGAGGTTGTGTGCTCTCCTTTTGCTAAGTGTGTCAGTTCATTAGTGGGAACAACACAAGCACAAGTGCATTCTCTCTCTCTCTCACATTCTCTCTCTCTCTCTCACATTCTCTCTCTCTCTCTTTCTCTCTCTCTCTCTCTTTCTCTCTCTCTCTCTCACATTCTCTCTCTCTCTTTCTCTCTCTCTCTCACACATTCTCTCTCTCTCTCACATTCTCTCTCTCTCTCTTTCTCTCTCTCTCTCTCT